>HG983353.1:255255-300429 GCA_900006255.1 Xeromyces bisporus
CTAACCCTGCGCCCTGGATCCTATGACAAGATATGACATGACGATATAACTAAAGATTCATCTCCGTTGTCTGGAGATAGTCTTGGGCATGATATGGCATGTATGTATGTATGTATGAACGTAGTCGATGAGAGGATGGGATGGGATGGGATGCGAGCATTGAAACGAAACGAAACGAACTGTGATAATATCATACAGACACAGAGAACGGGCATGATGCGATATGGAATCCAGGAAAGGAAGGACGTGGATGAGACCTGGACGAGGCGAGAGGAGAGGAGACGAGAGGGGACGACGCGACGGGTGATCGGAGAGTCCAAACTGTCCAAACTGTCCGGACTGCTCAGGTATGATATGATATGAAGTGATACGGATGTATGTATGTATGTATGCGTGTATGTATGAGGACGCTTCATGGCAAGCAATGCATGATACAAGAGACAGATAGGTATAGAGAAAACGGTAATCAATCAATCGATGCCAGCATACAGATCGACGACGATGTTGATGGCAGCAACAAGAATCTCGGCAGCGATGAGGATGATGACTATATATACCATCGAATAATAGATAGTCAGTCAGCAAACGGAGACAGCACAGCAGAATAATAAAACAAAACCGCGTCTAGAAACTCACCAATCCATTCAAGATACTCTCCGTGACGATGAGCCAGCTGGTCCTTCAGCACGGCAAGAAGATCCGCAATAACGTCCAACCGTTCCGTCAGCACACCCACCCGCTGGTCCATCTCTAGGTAGCTTCTCACAGCCTGATACACGGGGTCGAGTTGCGGTTCGGCCCACATGAGCTCCGGACTATCGAGCACGGAGCCCTGCAAGTGGATATTGATGCGGAGTATGAACAACTGCCCGATGGACATGTTGATCTGTCGTCGTGTGAGGTTGACGCTACCCGTCTGCGCAATCTGAGCCGGCAGCGGTGCGGTCTGCGATATTGTCTCGGACAAGAGGTCTTCGAAGAGCGACGTCTTGACCGACTGTGCCAGCGCGTGCGAAATCGCCAGCTTGATCATGTGGTTCCGCGGATCGCGGAGGGAGATGAAGTCGTTATATATTCGTGCCTGGTACTCTCGCGCGTAGTAGAAATTGAAGTTCTCGACCTGCGCGTCTTCGGGACTTAACGTTGATACTGCGAATTTGGATACATCCGATAGGAATCGCGACTCCTGCGCGTGCGACATGCCCCATATCACGACTGTGCCGTAGTCGAAAAGGAACACCTCCGGCGTGTGGATTGTGGTGTCGAAATCCGGCGTCTCACTCGTCCGCGTTGTTGTTGACGTCGTGCCTTCTATTGCACTATCCGCCTCAGGATGGTCGGGATCCGGCTCGTGGAGATCAATCAGATCCTCTCTTCGATTCTTCGCATTATCCTCGATCTCAACGGCACTATCCGAGAATCTGCGTTCGCCCTGTCGCCGCCGGTCGGGATGCTTCACGTGCTCCACGTCCAATTCGTCACCCTGCAGAGTCGGAGACCCATTCTGCTTCTTCTGTTCATACTGGTAGTCGTACGGAGAATAGGCACATTCATCATAGAGCTTCGGATTGGCACCGCGGGTAGCCGCCCTCGACTTCAAAAACCGAATCACACCATCCAAATGATACGAATTCGCCGTACAATACGCCGTGACTCGCGGTAGGTGTTCCCGATCCGCCTTCCCCAGCCTGGCAGCATGACTCCGAGCAGTAGGTTCCTTGATCCGCGTAATCTGCGAATAGACATCCGGCGGGAGGTAATCATCGACAGCCTCCTCGTTCTCCTCCGACGTCACGGGGTCCGGGAGGAGTTTCAGCTTCTGCGCATTCTTCGTCGTTCTCTGCGGGCCGATTTTGGAAACGAACGGAGCGGTTGTGTAGGGGGCCTGGTAGCTGTTTCGACGGCGGAGCTTGCTATTTAGGGCCGCCAGGCCGGTCGGTCTTTGCTTTGTTGATTGCGAGTTTACCACGGATGATTGGCCAGTCTGTAGGGGCCTGTATGCTGCGTTCGTAGGACCGGTTCCGCCGTACGTGCTGATCGTGGCGAGGGGGTTGAATTTCACTGTTCTTCGGCTCTCTCGAGGTGACGTATGGGGAGATGTGTCGTTGTACTGAGGGAGCAGCGACGAGGTTTCTGGGTTTGTAGACGACATGGCAGCAGCTTGGAAGAGGAACAGACTCGAACAATCGCATACATTAAAGAGAGCAGTCTTTACAGGGGAAAATGGCAGAGGAGAGGAGGATGAAAGGAGTCGTTTTTGATGCCGAAGAAAAATGGACTCCGGGAAGCGTTGCAGCCGGCACGTGCTCCAAAGTCAATTACAGGTGGCCGTCGATCACGTACACTTGTATTACAGCTGGATTACCCTTGAATACTCTAGTGACTTTTCTCTATTCTCTTGTCCAACTCCAAGCAAATATACTATATCTCAATCCGAATAAACTCACCACCAAGCTGCAACTTCATAAAGAAATCAGAGATTCGCCAAAATAGACAAGGTAGCGTGCGGGTATGATGAAGATTCCTCCCGAGCGTGGAGTCGGATGGACAATCCATCATGGGATATCGCAATATCGCGGGAACATCGAACGACGATGTTTGGCTATGCATAAGAAGTTCGCTTCAAATAGCGTAGATAGTAGAGACTGACTCACGCGCGAAACGTATTAGAGATCCTAAAAGATCCTAATATCCTTTGGATGGCGCGTTTAAACCGATCATGGCCGAACGAGAGCAATATCTTACTCGAAAGAACGCTCCATCGTGAAATTATCAGAACAGCGACATCAGCGACAATTATCTGCGAACAAATCCAGAGGTACCGCCTGCAGTCCTTCTCAAGCCGTTGACACGTGCTGTACTGCGCTCCTTCTTGAGCCAATTCTCCTTCGAATTTCGCCCGGCCTTCGAAGCCTTGGGAGCCAGAGAGGTCATGGATTTCTTCGCCGAGTCGTCAAGTACTCGAATTGTCATATCTCCCATTCTAACATCCTTAGGCGGTTTTTCCATTCTATCGAGGAACTTCAACTTGTTCGGCTTTCTCTGACGGTACTCCGTCTCATCTGCGGGTGGCGTGGGAGGACGCGCGGCGGGCGCGGCATTCAAAATTTCTTCGGGCAGTAGAGCCGGTAGAGCCTGTCGTCGTCTATTCTCCGTCGTCGACCCTTGTAGCGTCGTTGAGCTCTCTGACGCCAAATCATCTGGAATGGTGGTAAACTTGGGCGGCTCCAAAGAGCCATCCTTCTTTTTGTTCAGCGCCTGAGATTTGTGGAGCGCATCTAACTGTCTTCGCTTGTCCCGCTTTGATTGCTCCTCTCTGAAATATAGTTAGCAATGCCCGACAGAATCAAGAATTCAGAGTCACTAACATTTGCTTAGCCTTTTCCCGTCTTTTTGCTTCTGCTTTGATACTAGACAATTGAGCAGAGTTATCCACAGTCTCCGGAGCCTCATCATCACTGCTATCCTCATTATCGTTCTGACCATCAGGCTGAACAGTTTCCTCCGTCGTCTCCTCCGACTGCGCATCACGCGGTAATTCCGGCTCCTCACTGCCGAATCTGAAATGCTTGCCCGGAGCAGAGCCAGTTTCTTGCCGTTTAGACTCTTCAGTCACGCTACCATTTTCAGTCTCGTCACTAGCTTTTCTTCGTTTATTGCTTGTATCTTTTCGACTGCTCGCATTTTTCGACTCCGTAGGCTGACTCTTCCGTTTCCCATTTGTCACGGAATGCTCATTTTTCAACTCCGTCTCTGGCGTCATTTTGTTCTCAGTAGCTGTAGTACTTCGTTCTGGTGTCATCGTAGACGATTGTGAAGGATTCGTGTGGTTCGACATTGTCGTATCCGTTGCGGCACCGTTCATTCCCGTAGATTCGTCTTGTCCGTTTAATAGACCTCTGGCTGTTGTGACAATGTGAGAGAACATAAGATGTGCATCAGCAGAATCCAGTCAGGGTATATTTGCGATTCTGAAAGTAATGGATAGAAATACGGCGCCAGAGGTTAGTCGCGAAATTCACCAGAGGCACTTTTCACTTTTTTGCGGATTCGAATCTGTCGGCGTTTTATTTTTCCGATATCGAAGCCCTATCATAGCAACCAACACGGAGTATGCAGCTAATACCTATTATTGTCGACCAGACTGAACAGCAAGAAATCATGAATATCATAGAACAATCGAAGCCAATTGGTTTCCTGTGTGGTATCTCGAATACGTACATAGTCGTAGTCTGTATAAGTCAATGCAAGATCAGATGCTCAAACAACACCGAATGAAAGAACCAACAAACCCGCCCACGAATGGCTATAACTTTTCCCAAATCACAAACGCCATGCAATGCTTCGAAATAACGAGATTCCGGCGAAAAGCCGGCAAGCAACAGCCTGAAGTAATAATCCCTTCACTGGGTCGCTGCCATCTGCTTGCGCTCCATAAGCTCCTCCTCCGCACCCACAAAGTCATCTTCACCCGTATCGCTAGCCTCATCCCAGAATTTCGAATACTCAAAATCATCATCCCCAGTAACCGTCCACATACTCTCCCTTAGTCGTTTATTCCGCTCGCGGTCTTCCTCGATCCGCTGCTCAATCTGCCTCTTGTCCACACGCATCCCATTCGCCCTAGCCGCTCGAGGTGTCCCGTCTTTCGTACTCTCGGCCCCTCCGTCAGCCTCCAATTCAAGATGCGCAGGGTGTATCTCTCGTTCCTTGAGGCCTGCATCGATTTCCGCCACGGTTTCACTAGACAGGATGGCTTTTGCTTGGAGGCCGTTTAGGACTCGGCGCACGTGTTTGACGTTCGCTGCGCCTGAGCCGTCGGAGGGTGTGACGGCGTCCACGACGCGGAGGATGTCTCGTTGTATCATGCGGACGTAGGGGAGGTGGTTTTCTTTTGTGGCCATTTCGCAGAACTGCTCGATGAAGTACATGATGTTTGCTCGGTTGTTCATGTTGTTCTATTACGAGGAGCCAAGGATTAGCAAAAAAAAGGCTCTATCCCAGCATGGTACTATGCTTCCATACCCTTTCCAATTGCTCTATGATGCAGGAGTGTAGATCCTCGTCCATGTCCCGGTATTTGAGCGCATAATGAGCGGTTTTCTGCGACGAGGTGACCGAGGCGCTTAGGTGTTGGAGCTGTGTTATAAAGCGCATGCGAACTTCGAACGGATCTGCCATCATATTGAACCCGAAAGCCACAGCAGTACTGGTATGCAAGGAAGTCCACGCGAATCGCGATCATCGACGGCAGTTTTCCCAAGGCGGTGAGTCTTAACTAGATCGGCAGAAAATGCGGGGAATTCGAGAAGTCAAGAATCTCCCCGATTCAACGTGCACTTCTACCATACTCCCCTCTACATAGACCGTTCTCATTGATTTTCAAATTGGCCAGGAAGTCATTGACTTGACACGGAACGAAGATATAATGCCTCAGTCCGCCGATAAAAAGGAAATGACCCTCACTGTGCTGGGTTGCGGTACGCTACCAACCATTCCTGAACAGCCCAGGAGATAGGACAAGCCACTAATCGCGACAACTCATTATTAGGGTCATTGGGAATTGCAATCCTGTCCGGCATACTCGCATCTCTCTCAGACGGATCAACTTCCTCAGACAAGGACACCCCGCCGCTGACCCCGACGAAGTTCGTAGCATGCGTGCGACGACCGCAATCCGCAGAACGCATCCAAAACGCCGTCAGCGCATACCAACAATTCCCCGTCCAAATTCTCCAAAACGACAACATCCGCGGCGTCCAACAAGCCAACGTCGTAATCCTCGGCTGCAAACCCTACATGTTGAAGGAAATCCTGGACGAACCCGGCATGCGCGAAGCTCTCAAGGGCAAGCTCCTAATCAGCATCCTGGCTGGAGTTCCGGTGGAGCAAATAGCGACAACCCTATCTCCTCCGGACTCGAACCCGGCGAACCCGGATTGTCGCATTGTTCGCGCCATGCCCAATACTGCGGCCGTGGTTAGAGAGTCGATGACTGTCCTCAGCACATCGAAGCCACTTTCCCCCGAAGATGATAAATTGGTGACCTGGATATTCACCAGGATCGGACAGGTGACTCACCTCCCGCCGGCTAATATGGATGTGAGCACGGCGCTGGCTGGCTCCGGACCGGCGTTTATGGCGCTGGCTCTTGAGGGTATCACCGACGGTGCTGTGGCTATGGGGATGCCTCGTGCGGAGGCGCAACTCGCCGCTGCGCAGGTTATGCGAGGTACGGCTTCTATGGTGCTGAACGGGGAACATCCGAGTCTGCTTAGGGAAAAGGTCTCCACTCCCGGTGGGTGCACCATTGGAGGCTCGCTTGTGCTCGAGGAGAGCGGTGTTAGGGGTAATCTCGCTCGATCAATTCGAGAGGCGACTGTTGTTGCCAGTCAGTTAGGGCAAGGAGTCAAAAATGTTAACGGCACAAGATTCTAAGCTGCAACTGCGATGCCAGAAGAAAGTCATCACTCATCAGGATATCCTTCCCCAAAAGTTAACCATGACAATATAACGCCCACCAACATGACTGTAAATTTCAAAAATTCCACTCATAAATCGTACACGAGTAATACCTCACAAAGATGGTCCTCTATCCAGTGAACTAACAAGACTATTCCCTTCGTCGGCGTCAAGCAAACCCTCTTCCTCGCCTCCATGAGCCTCTCCGAGCACATCACCTTCAAGGCCTCGTTCTTTGCCACTTTCTGCTTCATTGAGGATCAACCAGACGTCTTTCTTCGTAAGCAATCCCTGAAGAATACCTTTGTTGGCAAACAGAACGTAACGCAGCCCAAGTCTTTGAAACATTCGCAGGGCAATCAAGAAGCTAATGTTGCTGTTGAGGGTGATTGGAGTCTGGTCCATCCAGAGTCGCAAGTCTAGCGTCTCCACGGGATCCGCGAACGGTTGATGCACGAAGAACACCTGGGTGTCACTGGGTACACTTTTGTTGGACGAATGCTTTAATGCATAAGAGAGCTCGTTGCGTGAGATGTAGCCGAGCAATATGGGATTTGAGGTATCAGAGACGACGGGGAATCCGCGGTAAGGCGACGCCATGAGGAGGCTGTGGAGAGAATCGACTGTGTGGCCGACTGCGGGTATCACTGTCATGTCGTCGACGGCGGTCATGACTTTGCTAGCAGGCACGTCAGGGCCCGTTGTGTCGTCTCGATGATCGAGGAAAGGGTATTCATTCAGATGGATCCACGCTTCGTAAATGCCGCGTGTTCCGAATATATCAGCACACCATTTTGCCAGCATGACGGCGATCATGATAGGTATCACATAGGCCAAGGCTCCTGTTAGTTCGAACATTATCACGACTATTGACGCGGTCATTCTTGTTGCTCCGCCAAGCGCGGAGGCAGCTCCGATAATTGCGTATGTTCCTGGCGTCACGCATGGGGTATCGGGATCGCAGGTGCTAAATAGGAACAAGTCGGGATACGCATGCTGCCACATCTTAACCGCCATTCCCAAAGCACGGCCGTAGAGAGCGCCGATGGTCACGGAAGGAAGTATAATACCAGCGGGTAGCTCCAATCCAAATGTAATAGATGATAGGAAGAAGCCAAGGACCGCAGCGACGAGAAGAAGGGCGATCACACCCACCGATGCTGGGCCGGTCTTGCAGAGACCAAACTGGTCTTCTGTGGTTGGTCCGCACTCGGCGAATAGAGAATGAACAAGCTCCGAGTTTTTTGCTCTCATGAAAATATTTGGATAATTTACCAGCGATGTAAGGAGGGATACCACAATCACTTCTAAGATTGGGTGAGACCACTTTCGAGTCCGTCGCCATTTTGCAACCTTCAGGTTCAGGCGGATGAGAAAGGCGCCATATAAGCCACCAAGAATTCCAAGGAGGATGAAAGGTATGATTTCGAAGCGATGCCATACTCGTGTATATGTAACTTGATAAAGAACGATCTTGCCCGTGCGGAACGGGTTCAACGCTTGTAGGGTTATTGCTGCAACCATGGCACATACAACACTGTGCCACATTGTCTTATCCGGGAAGTAATATGATAATTGCTGATGATTGTTAGACTTCAGTTCACCTCGAAACTGCAATTGCAGGCCTCATACCTCCAAACTGAATAACACACCTCCGATAGGCGCACCGAATGCGACGGATATACCTGCAGCCGCAGCTGCAGACAAGACTTCACGTCGTCTTGCTGCACAATGCTTCTTTTAGCATGAGCAAGCCGCAAGCTTCATCCATACACGTACCTTCGTTATTGTTCAGACTATCGAACGGCCTCATTATTATATTGGCGCAGCAGCATGCAACATGTACAAGCGGGCCTTCCTTTCCAAGCCACAGTCCAGATGCAACTGAAAGACACTTCGGAACTGAATGAGAAAATCATCAACAGGTAGCTTGGGAAGTCCGAGCTGCTTACCAGTCCCAAAGACTTCGTCACGAGGGTCCAACCACTCATGAATTGCTTCATGACAAAACCGCCGAGCACTGTCTTAATTTCAGGGATTCCGCTATGTCTTGCGTAAATAGCGTAGTTCCTAACCAGGAAACTAGCACATGCAGCAAAAAATACCTTCCAATATGTCAGCACATACTCCTGCGGCAAAGGCGAAACGACCTTACGGAGTAGAGAACGTAGAAGGCATATTCCACAGTATATCCGCCTCCAGCCGAGTTGACCCGAAGGGCCTTCCTCCAAGGTGTCCAATCCAAACATTTAGACAGATCTGGGGTCGATGAAAATCGTTAACACAAGTCGAGCGCCCGGAAGCATAGTCATAATTTACCATCGAGACCCCAGCAACAGAAGCTCCTATTAAGATAGAATCTTCCTCCTCCTTTTCCGCTTTTACAGTAGCCGCTCTTGATGTCTCCCAGCCAGTTTGTTGCAATGCTGATGCTAGCCGCGATGACTCCCACCGCAGCCCCTGTGCCAATCAACACAAACCACACATGACTGGCATCGAACAATTGGCGGATATTTCCCAGTATGCCTTGTCCCCTTGTGTAAAGCAGCCTCTTTCGTTGACGTTCTTTCGTGTATTCGAATATCCAGTCAATGGCCGTGAAATCATCGTAGCCAACTCGGCGCCCGGGTCCTTCCACATACCAGTCCAAAACAACCTCGTCCTTCGATGCGCCTAGACTTTCATTATCGTCTCTCTGACTGTAGGGCAGTGGAGAGGATGGCTCTTCAGCAGATTCTCCCAAGGTCATATTAGATAGCAAGCTAGCTTGTCGTCCCCGCTTTCGCTTGAAGGTTAACCTACGCATACATTTACTGTCAGCGACAAATTACCTGCCAGAAAACCCATCCAATCTTACCGTTCACCCAATCCGTCCCGCAGTAACCCATGGGTCGCCCGTTGGTGTTGCGGGAATTCATTGGTACTGTCGGAACGTTCTCCGCCCACGCCGTCGGCGGATCGCGGAGGGTTGAATCTGCCGCCAGTCTCAGGGACCGTTCCTTGCGCTGACATGACTTTTCAAGGAGGCGGCGAGGCCGCATCTGCGCCAGTACAGAGAGTTAAACAGAAGTTACAAAACCATAGATTCATTTCTGAGCGCAATATTCTGTCGCAACTGTCGAGTTAGTTCTCCGTGTCGCATCTCGGAGGAAAGTTTTGGTGGAGATCCGTGATTAGATAATAAGGCGGTGAAATAATTTCCCGGCAGAAAAAAAGAGTTTTGAGAAAAAAGAGATCGCAAACCGAGTCTTTTCACCAAAAAGTTTCTAAACAACGGCAGGAGACAAGATGGTTGGTCAAATTGTCTCCGAGGAAATGCTGAATGAGCACCAGATATTTGAGCAACTCCCGGAGGTGGTTGTGGAATCGATTCGCAACACTTCGGGGGCTCAGTATCTCAACGCGCTTGCGCTGGGCGCTTTGAAGACGAGATGCGCCGAACCTATTTTCCTTCTATACGAGCCGATTTTTGTCGATTTAGCAGCGCGATGGCTCATGAAAGACTTTTGTACAGATGATGTTGCGATACTCTCTGCATTTTCTCGAGTCCTACCTTTTGCGCCGTACTTGCGATCGTTCGCCAGCCAATACGCCTTGTCTCGAAATGGACCTCTTTCGACCTTGGCTGCATCCGAGCAGCCTACTCTCCTACAGCTGGACAGTTCTATAATTCGGACGATTCTTTTAGCCGTTTTCAGATTACTCTCGTTCGACTTGGAAACGTTTTCGAAAGCCATTTCGCCTCTCCAACTTCAATCTCTTTTCCGACATGATGACCGTTCCGTGAGGTATTTGGGGATACGATGCTTTGCTTTGTATATGCATGCGGCGGATGTATCCACAGAGAAAATTGTTAGGACCCACGTGGGAGATGGACCGATCGAAGGAGAGTGGGAAGGCATGATCATTGATTACCGCTGCCTTGGGTTATGGGAGGAACAACGATGGAGAAGCTTTGAAACACACTATCGACATTCGAGGTCGACTCGGTCGGTTCCAGAGTGCTTAAAACAGTCAGAGAGTCTCCGCGATCATTTCACTTCCTGTACCGCTGAAATATGCGGCGTTTTACTACCGAAACTAAGGGACGCACCCTTATCGTCGTCTTCGATTGTGAGGACTCCTACGGCTGTGAGCAATTTGCGAAGAATTGCGCAGGCTCTACTTGGGTCAAAACCTATTTTACTTATAGGTCTCCCGAATTCTGGAAAGACATCTCTAATAAACGACATTGCTACGACAATGGGACAAGCGGAATCGATGGTGACCCTCCATTTGAACGAGCAGACAGATGCAAAGAGCTTGCTTGGAATGTATGCGACATCTCCCGTAACAGGGTCATTCTCCTGGCAGCCAGGTGTGTTGACAAAGGCTGCAAGAGAAGGTCGCTGGATTTTGATTGAGGATTTAAATCGTGCTCCTTCCGAAGTCATTGGTCTTATCTTACCTATCATCGAAAAAGGGGAATTGACTATAGCCAGTAGGAAGGAGACGATAAAGTGCGCCGATGGGTTCAAGATCATTGCAACTATGAAGTCGTCCTATAATATTGCTGGGGAAGAAGTAGCGCCGAATGCTACTATGCTGGGAAGCAGATTGTGGCAAAGAGTCCAAGTAGACTCACTTTCGGCAGACGAGGTTCGAGACGTAATATCGCAGAAGTTTCCTTTACTAGAATCCCGGATACCCGTTATCATGGATGTCTACCGGAGACTTTGCTCGTCTTTCCATGGGAGTCTATCAATGAAGAGTTCTCAGGGGAGGACACCGGGTTTTCGCGACCTAATCAAACTTTGCAGCCGGCTGCATAGGCGCCTCAAACGATTAGGCGTGAAGACAGGATACGAAGCTACACCGGAAAGAACTGAGGATGAGATATTCCTCGATGTTGTTGATGTCTTCTTAAAATACCTTCCCGAAACTTCTCTAGTTAGCCACCTTGCTTCAGGTGTAGCAGAATCGCTTCAAATATCACCTCAGCGAGCACAGTTTTGCCTTCACGAGCGAACTCCCGGTTACGCAGATCAAGGAAACACGTTAACTGTTGGGCGAGAAATATGTCAGAAGATTAGGGTACCCAGCGGTTCTGCGCTAAAGTCTGCCGCTGCGTCCTCTCGCTTTGCGTCCACGAGGGCTGCTCTGAAACTCATGGAGCAAGTCGGTGCTGCAGTGCAGATGGCCGAGCCTGTCTTGTTGGTTGGTGAAACAGGGATAGGAAAGACGACCGTTATACAGCAGCTCGCCGCTCTGATGCGGCAAAAACTTACGGTTGTAAACTTGTCACAGCAAAGTGAGAGCACGGATTTGCTAGGTGGCTTCAAACCTGTTAATATTCGCACAACGGCGGTTCCGATGTTAGATGAATTTAATCAACTGTTCGAATCAACATTCTCGGCAAAGAAGAATCAGAAATTCTTAAATTCTGTCGCCAAGTGCGTTGCGGGTGGAAACTGGCCACGTCTGGTTAATCTGTGGCATGAAGCAGTCCGCTTGGCGCACGGCGTTTTCAATCAGTCTTCGAAACCCGATATCGCTTCTGACGAGCAGCCTTCCAAGAGACGAAAGTTGGAGTCTCCGAAGTATCAGCAATTGCGCCAGAAATGGGAGTCCTTCGCCGCTCAACTTACGGACTTTGAGGCGCAGGTATCACAGGGGGATACTAAATTTTCTTTTGCTTTCGTGGAAGGGAAAATTGTTAAGGCTCTCAGAAATGGCGAGTGGGTTTTACTGGACGAGGTCAATCTTGCTTCACCGGACACATTGGAGAATATCGCCAGTCTTCTGCATCACGGAAGCGAGGGGTCACCTTCTGTGCTGCTTTCCGAAGCTGGTGATGTGGAAAGGGTATTCGGGCATCCAAATTTCCGTATATTTGGCGCTATGAATCCCGCTACTGATGCCGGGAAAAGAGACCTACCTCCTGGTCTCCGTTCTCGGTTTACCGAACTTTTTGTACACTCTCCCGATACCGAGTTGGATGACTTATTAGCATTGATTCAGAAATACCTCGGGGACTTGACTATAAGTGACTCAAGGGTCGTCTCGGATCTCGCACAACTATACATGGAGACCAAGAAGCTTAGCATTGACAACAAGCTCACGGATGGCGCTGGGCAACGACCACATTTCAGCATACGCACGCTTGTTCGTGCATTAATATATGTGGTCGACAACGCCTATGTATATGGTGTGCGAAGGTCAGTCTTCGAAGGCTTTTGTATGAGTTTCTTGACATGTTTAAGCCAAGAGTCGGAACAGTTAGTGGTGCCCCTTCTCGAAAGGTATATCTTTGGAAACATGAAAAATGCGAGGTCACTTCTAGGTCAAACACCTAGACCACCGAATGACGGCAACGACTACGTGAGATTCCAGCATTACTGGATGAGGCGTGGTCCTTCAGTTCCTGAAGAACAACCTCACTATATCATCACTCCTTTCATAGAGAAGAATCTCAAGAACCTAGTCCGAGCAAGTTCCACCCGACGTTTCCCAGTTTTGCTTCAAGGACCGACTTCTTCTGGAAAGACCAGCATGGTTGAATATCTCGCAAAGGTCTCAGGAAACAAATTCGTTCGAATCAACAATCATGAGCATACCGATCTCCAGGAGTACCTTGGATCTTACGTGTCGGCGGATGATGGCAGTCTGCGCTATCAGGAAGGTATTATGGTTGAAGCGCTTAGGCACGGATACTGGATCGTTCTCGATGAGCTCAACCTGGCCCCGTCGGATGTTCTGGAAGCATTGAACCGATTATTGGATGACAACAGAGAGCTCTTTATACCAGAGACCCAGGAGGTTGTTCACCCACATCCGAACTTTATGTTGTTCGCAACCCAGAACCCTGCTGGTCTTTATGGTGGGCGAAAGGTTCTCTCTCGCGCTTTTCGAAACCGGTTCTTGGAACTGCATTTCGACGATATTCCGGAGAACGAGTTGGAGTTTATTCTGAAGGAGAGATCGCAGATTGCCCCTTCTTTCTGCACGAGGATCGTAACGGCCTATCGAAAATTATCGTTATTGCGCCAGGCAAACCGACTTTTCGAGCAGAAGCATAGTTTTGCTACGCTACGTGATCTTTTTCGTTGGGCTCTCCGGCCAGCAGATGATCGTGAGCAATTAGCGGTCAACGGCTTTATGCTACTTGCAGAGCGAGTACGCAACCCGCACGAGAGAGCGGCTGTGAAATCTGTGATTGAAGAAGTCATGAAAGTCCGAATTGACGAAGACGCAATCTATGGCCCTTCCGAATTCCAAAAATGCGCCGGTCACCTGAAACAACTCCCGCCCGGTGTTGTCTGGACGAAAGCAATGAGACGTCTCTTCATACTAGTGACGAAGGCTATTGAGAATAATGAGCCTGTACTTCTTGTTGGAGAGACTGGTTGCGGGAAGACTCAGCTTTGCCAGGCAGTTGCCGCCATTTTAGGGAAGCAGTTGCATATTGTTAATGCCCATGTGAACCTAGAGACGGGTGATCTCATAGGAGCTCAGCGACCGATTAGAAACAGGGCTGCCATTGAAAAGGAACTGTTCTCTGACCTCCGAGCTGTCGTTCAAGTTGAAGGAGTTGAGTCTATGTCGCTTGAGGATATGAAGCGTGCTTTTAGCAAGTTGAATTCCGAACAGTTGCGACAATTTGACCCGAACTTATTACGAAGTATCGAAAGAAACATCGTTCGAAGTAACGCCCTTTTCGAATGGTCGGACGGAAGCCTTATATCTGCCATGAAGATGGGACAGTTCTTCCTTCTAGACGAAATTTCTCTTGCAGATGATTCAGTCCTCGAACGTCTCAACAGTGTCTTGGAGCCCAGTCGATCGATTCTTCTTGCCGAAAAAGGTCCCATTGATTCCATGGTGGTCGCCGATCAAGGATTCCAATTCTTGTCCACTATGAACCCTGGTGGTGATTACGGTAAACGGGAACTTTCAGCAGCGCTTCGGAATCGGATGACGGAAATTTGGGCTCCCCAGCTGTCTGAGGATGAGGATATCCTTCCTATTCTTAAAACAAAGCTTAATGTCGAGCAGGAAGATGTCCCTAAGTTGATGTTGAAGTTCGCGAAATGGTTTCAACTGACTTTCCGAGCTTCTTCAGCTACGTCTCTTTCGCTCCGTGACCTTCTTGCGTGGGTAGATTTTGTCAACAAGTGCCATGATTGGGACCTCATGTTTGCGATTGTCCATGGTGCCGCAATGGTATTCATTGATAATTTGGGTGCGAATCCCAGCGCCATGCTTGCGATGAGCCATCATAACGTCGACGAAAAGCGGCAAGCGTGTCTTGACAAACTCCATCATCTTTTTGGCATTGATGCATCGCATATCTACTCACAATCGTCGACTATCTCGCTTGAGACGGGGTCTTTGCATATTGGACCTTTTGCCCTGCATGTCCAGGGCGATGCAAGGCCAGATACGGGATTTATAATGGACACGCCGACTACGATTGCTAATTCCGTAAGGATTGCTCGGGGACTGCAGTCATCGAAACCGATTTTACTCGAGGGAAGTCCAGGTGTTGGAAAGACGACGCTCGTTACTGCTCTTGCCAAAGCTCTTGGAAAGCCTCTTACCCGAATCAACCTTTCGGAACAGACTGATCTTACCGATTTATTTGGGTCGGATGTTCCCGTCGAAGGTGGTGACATTGGCCAGTTTACTTGGCGTGACGCACCTTTTCTACAGGCAATGCAGCGCGGTGATTGGGTTCTACTGGATGAAATGAACTTGGCTTCTCAGTCTGTGCTTGAGGGCTTGAATTCCTGCCTTGACCACCGCCAGCAGGTTTACGTTGCCGAGCTCGACCAGACATTCAACCGGCATCCAAACTTCGTTCTCTTCGCCTCTCAGAACCCTCACCATCAAGGTGGTGGGAGAAAAGGTCTTCCTACATCTTTTGTTAACCGTTTTACTGTGGTGTATGCCGACAGTTACACGGATGTCGATTTGAACATGATATGTGGAAAGCTCTTCCCCGGGAGCTCCTCAGTTCAAACCGAGAGACTTGTCAAATTCATTTCTTCGCTCAATTCGGCCATTCAGGAGCGACGACTGGGAGCTGTTGGTGGACCTTGGGAGGTCAATTTACGAGATTTGCAAAGATGGCTTCAACTGGCAGATAGAGGGAGCTTACAGCTTTCTACCGAGCAATTCCTCGATGTCATTATCTGCCAGCGATTTAGAAGCGAGGAAGACCGCGCGCTGGTCCACCAGCTGTGTAGGCGAACGTTCGGTGATGGCCCGTCTGGTGCGAAGAGTTACTACCACAATCTTACCCCAGAGTATTTGCAAATTGGGTTTGGCATTTTGCATAGGGATTCCGTTCTTCAGCGATCTATCGAGCCGCACATGAGATTACTACCGAATGATTTGACCATTCTCGAGTCCCTCATTCTATGCATAGAACAGTCATGGCCGAGCATTTTGGTGGGATCAACGGGCTGCGGCAAAACGACTTTGATTCGAAAACTTGCTGCTATCAGCGGTTCCAACTTGGTTGAACTGGCCCTGAGTGCCGACACAGATACGATGGACCTGGTTGGCGGTTTCGAACAAATTGACCATAGAAGGGAAGTTTCGTCGCTCGTGCACGACATTGCGCTTTTCCTTCAACGCCAGGTGATATCTGCTCATGCCTCTGGAGAGATCCCCAATGCCGTCGTAGACTTCTTGCAGCTCCATGAGACGTTACAACACTCAGGTCTACCGCTGGACAGTATTTGCTCTTCGATCGCAGCGTTGTACAACTATTATCCGCATCCAGCTCTTGAAAAGCTTCTCGTTCGTTCTCAAGGTCTGTTGAAAGTTTCGGGGCAGACAGACGCGATGAAGGTTGGATTTGAGTGGACTGAAGGCGTTCTCACCCAGGCTGTCCAATTCGGCTACTGGATCGTCCTTGATAATGCTAATCTGTGCAATCCGTCTGTCCTCGACAGACTTAATTCGCTGGCTGAGCCGAACGGAGCTCTCATCCTTAACGAGCAACGGACAGAAGATGGTTCTGCTCGGGTCATTCGGCCGCATCCAAATTTCCGACTTTTCTTGACGATGGATCCTCGCCATGGGGAGCTGTCTCGCGCTATGCGGAACAGATGTGTCGAAATTTGTCTATTGCCTCAGGAGGTTAAAGAATTCAGCGACTTGCTTGGACCATCTTACACCTGCGATTCATCGTTGTACCGACTAAGGCCAATATGGGAGTTTCAGTCACAGTGTGATTCGGAGGAAGCCTTCAGAAATGCTTTGGAAGTTCACCTGGATCACCTCTCAGCCAAGGACGTTTCCTATATCCAGCACACGTTGAAGGTGCTCGCGTCTCGTTCTTCAGATCCCGCCGTGCACCAAGTAGTGTCGTCTACGGCGCACCGTTACGAATCAGTTGCACAGGAAGTTACAAACTGGAAACCGTTGCGCCTCGCCGATGATGAGATTTTCTTGAATGAGACTCCATTGGCCGTAAGGGGAACTTCACAAGCCCTTCATCCTCTTGTGAACGAGCCCTTGGTTTATATGCTGGGAGGAGGACTGCATGGGAATATGCTGGTGATCTTGGCCTATTTGCAGGAGCTTATTTTTGATATATATCGCTTGAGACAAGTAATGTCGGGAGCTGATGAGTCTGCGAGGTCTCTTAAGCCAAGTGAAATGACTCGCTTAGAGCGATCCCTGGCGTCAGGTCGGATACCGTCTTTGATGAAGGACTCAACGCAGCCAGTCGGAGCATTTCTGTTCGATTGCAGTCAGGTCTTCTATGAATTTATCCGTGGTTTGAACTGCAGCGATCTCCAGGGCTTTGGAGTTGTCTTAGCTCTTCGGGGTATTATCGGTTTTTACTGGGATATCTACAGAGCTACGGCAGCCAAGCAAGTGGATGAGGGCGAGTTTCAAATCTACCTTCAGATTGGCAGAAAGCTGTCAGCCTCAATAGCCACTATGTGGCCCTTGGGACCCTTGGCTCATGCGTTATCTCGCTCTCTCGATCGGTTCCAGGCAGGATGGGCCTTGAGAACTGGGCTCAGCATGGAGAGGCTCTGGGACTCGTGGAGGCCAGCGACAGCTGCCACTCAGGAGCAATTGCAGTCTTTGATGGCTTTGGAGGCCGTTGTTTCAGAGTTTACTGATCTCGCAGTCAAAACTCGTTTTGACTTGACTCCGTTGACCCGGGTGAGGGATTCGTTAATTGACGCTCATCGAGCCATCCTCATGGATGGCGCAGATGGGAAACTCCTTGTGGAAAGCATTAGTCAAGCAGTCAGAGAATTGGCTGGCGCAGTTGAACGGCTTGACTCGGCGCAATATCCTTACTTCTCGAACGAATTTGAAGCCCTCTGTCAATACCACGATGTGTCCTCGTTTTGGGTTGGCGGAAATGGTTCAGACAGTACTCTACGAACCAACTTGCCGCTGTTGGCTGGCCGCTCTGCCAAGCCGCTCGACGAATCAAAGCTTCAGAGTCAAGTACCGGGTATTCTACACAGACTGTCGTTGTTCTCTGGTTTTGGACATCCCTCGAACTTCCCGTTTTCCTTAGGTGGAGTGATTTCCCTCTCGCTGTTGGAGAAACTGGTGTTTGTCGGAAACTCGACTCTGGGCCAGATAGATATGTTAGAGGTGGAGAAAAGAACTCTCGCGAAGACGATTTCTTCCAGTAGCCAAGAGATTGCCATGGACCAATTTACGGTGCTTAGGCGAATTCTGTCGAAACTGGCTGCCGAGTTGATTGTCTGCCATGGGGAGCTCCTGGAGCCAACGTGCTTTGATCATTTCGTTACGGCACTTCAGACCATTGAAAAGCAAGGACGGTATGACGGTGAGCTGCCACTTAAGTATCGTCTACACAGCAGTTTGCCAGAAGACCACTTTTTCAGACCTTTCGCAGAGCGAGCTCTCCCAAGGTTCCTTCGCTTCTTGTCAACCGTTGCGGACGGCCTGTATGCGAATGCCCAGACAGTTGGAGTAGCTGCCGTCCAACTTGCAACAATCTTGCTGCGCCTTTTCGTGCCAGACAAACCGTTTGATCCGTCCCTTGGTCTTGTTGTCCAGAGGAAACGGCATACTCAGCGCGTGTCTGAGCTCACTACTTTGTCTGAAGCAGTCTTGTCGTATGAAGCCAATTTCACCGGCCAGTCGTCGAACATGCGCTACGAGATATTGCAAAACGAATTACGTGAATTGGGCTCCGCGCCTCCTCCGTCTTCTGTTACTCGGCCCGCGATCTCTGAGATCAATCTCCTCCAAGGGGAATTTTCTAATCTAGTGCACTCTGTCCTCAATAGGAATCCTGAGGAGATGGTCCTAGCAGAGAATTCGCATCAGATGATGAACCTTCTTCGTGATAACGTGCGACAGCTAAGCAGTCGTCTGAGTACGAATTACAGGTCTTATGCTGACATCACTGTTCCCGTTGTGCGCTTCCTCCAAGTTCTAGACTTGGGACTTTTCCTGGTATCGGATCAGTGCCAGCAGTCAAGCGATATGCAGGTTCTTCAAGTGATAAGCGAAGTGACACCTTTCCTCGGCGGTACAGCTCACCCCGTTCCAGCATTTGCAAACCAGAAACCGCCCTCAAACTCGAAACACGCTGTCGATGTGAGGTTCCATGAATTATCAGCATTGACAGTTGCTGGATGTGCAGACCGGACAATATTACATACACGTGCTGGACGTGACGCCCTGCGCCAGGTGCTCGAAGATTTTCATCATTTGTGGAAAACCAAGCTCCAAGAAGATCAGCAAGAGGAGGCTGAAAGAACTGAACTGTATCGCTACAAGGGGTCTTGGGAGGAGAGCGAAGAGACGGAGGAGAGAGAGCTACACGAGCTGTTCCCCACTTACGAGGACGAACAGGTTGATGAAGGCACGCGTAGTAATCGGATCGATCCTAAGCGCTTTTCAATTCAGCTTTCCTCGATTCTTTCAAAGCTTTTTGGGTCCGAAGACGCTGAGAAGGTTTTGTCGACCTTCGTTAGGGAGTCTGCGCGCTTGCTGGGTTCAGTGTGGTCCGATAGTCAAGCATCTATGTCACCGATACCACCACGAGACCATCTTCCTGGTGTCCTCTTACTGCTTGAAGAAGTCCTCAGAGGGGAGAGGAGCGAACCTGGGAGGAATTACAATTTCTACACGGATGCCAATCTTGCAGAAGCCCGGAAACTCGTGTCCCTAACACTATCTGTGCACTCACGGTTTCTCCAGATTCAGTCAGCTTGGCCAGAGCATGCAGTGCTTCAAGATGTCGTTAATTACTGCAAGGAGATACTTCAGTTCAAGCACACTGAGCCGGTGGCCAAGTTTCTGACTAAGTTGGAAAAACTGCACGCTTACGTTCACGAGTGGCAGCTTGTGGCCAGCAGAGAGTATTCGGCTGCTTCGCTTCACGGGGAAATCACAAGTACGATTATTAACTGGCGGCGCCTTGAACTGTCTACCTGGGCGAGGATTCTTGACATTGAGGAAGAAAAGTGCGACCAAGACGTTAGCTCGTGGTGGTTCGTCGCGTATGAGGCAATCATTGCGGCTCCGATTCAAATGGTCGAAACCGCCCAGGGCGACATGCAATACCATATCCAGGAGGTTATTTCGACGCTTGAACAATTCTTCCTTCTGACGACTTTAGGTCAATATAGTCAGCGCCTGAACCTCGTTGCGAACTTCCGGTCTCTGTTGTTACTCTTCGTGCAAGACTACCCTCCGCTGAAGCAACTTGCCTCTGCGCTAGATAACTTCCTTCAGCATTTCAAGCCTTTTGAGCCCGCGGTACACAAGCTCTTGAGTGGGAAACGGTCCGAGTTGGAGAAGGAGATCAAGGAGCAAATTCAACTTGCCAGTTGGAGGGATACCAACATTGTTGCTTTGAGGGAGAGTGCGCGACGATCGCATTACAAGTTATTCAAGTCAGTCCGGAAATACCGAGAGATACTTGCCCAGCAAGCTCAACCGATATTGCAACAAGGTCTGCCTGATTTTGACGAAGAAGCTGGTTTCGTTCGTACGGAAGAACCCGCGTTGGCCACTGCAGTTCTCCCGGAGGCTCTTGATGTGTGCCAAAGGAACGGCCAACGCTGGTCTACTAGGGCACCTAGGTTCAGGAACCCCGAAGGAACAGCGAGCAACATGGTGGACGTGTATTCAACTATTCCTACCGAGTACGATATTTCAGAGGAAGTCGACGGTTTCGTGAAATCCGTTATTGAAAGCATCAACGACTTCAAGTCGCAGACCCCCAAGACTCTTTCCGAAGAAAACAAAGAGAACGTCCAACACTTGAAGGCACTGAAACGCCGTTTTTACGCAGACACGTTGCGACAGCTGATGGAAATGGGAGTAAAACGCAACGTTGGTACAAGCTTGGTGGAAAGCCAGGCATCGGTGGCGCAGGTCCTTACAACCAGCGCAGCGTTCGGAACGGAGGTAGAAGCGTCCGGTCAGGCCAGGAGTGCAGACTCCTATTTCCACAAGTTCTTGGATTTGATTCCGCGCGCTCGAGTAGCAGCTCGAAACTACTCTGAAGAGCTCAGCAATGTCGAGGTGTCTAGGAGTATTGGGTCAGTTGAACATCTTCTGTTCGTGTCCAGGAAACAGAGGGATGTACTCTCCTCGACACTTTCGGACCTGGGCTCTTTCAAGTCGACGCTCGTAAAGATGTCCAATTTGTGGAAGGCAGCGCCAACGTCGTTCTCGGAGGCGCACCCGACGGTCCTCGACGGAACGCAGGAGATGTCACGGGTTATTTCCTGGCTGACGCCTATACTTGGGATGGCCGCGGAGATTGTAGAGGTGCACTCCGTGTTTTCCGGATCGGATTCCTCGATGATCTCTAAGGGCCTTCGGACTTGGAGAGATGAGTTTGGTCGCTTGAAGAGGTCATTTGGCTGTCTTCCTGAGCTCCCGTCTGGTATCGTTTCACAGCGACATACGCAGGCCATGGGTGAGGCATCGTCTGCTCTTGAGCGGTTAAATGTCGATATATCCAGATGGACTGAGGAGCGTCCTGACGTGTCGTTCGCACTGGACCAAGTAACTCCATGGATGAAGATGAACCAGATTCTCTCACGGGACACACGCGACAAGAATTCTCTGTCCCTTGAAGACTTTGACTCGAATCTGCTTGCGTCCGTCGACAAAGTACTCATTGGTCTCCAAAAACTTAAGGAGTTGCCAACGTCAATTGATACGAACGGCTTACTGTCAAAGAGCGATGAGTTCTTCACGCGAGCAATGAAATCTCTTCATCTATCCGACATTCAAACGTCTTTAGAGTCCGTGCTCGAAACGGTTCAACGTCTCCAAAACCAACACGAAGCAGGTCTTTCTTACGCAAGCGCTCTGGTCGCCAGCATCTTGCCAATTACGAATAGATACTATCATATCAGCAAGGACCTGATTGACCGTTTCACGGCAGTACACCGAGAAACCTGCAAGATGTCGTACGTCCTCGGCAAGTCGTTTACGCAAGTGGCCTCCGAAGGCTTCTGCAGTCCTGCAGAGGCGTCTACTGAAGAGGACAAGTCCGGGAAGCTAGAGAGCGGAACAGGTCTTGGTGAAGGAGAAGGGGCTGAGGATATTAGCAAGGATGTCGGAGATGACGAGGATTTGACGGAGCTTGCACAGCAAGAGAACACGGAAGCAGGGGAAGAAATGGACGATTCTGCTGAGGCGGTGGACATGGATCAGGAAGATTTGAAGGCGGATAAGACGGATCAGAAGGAAGAAGAAAAGAAGGATGAGGATGGCGAAGAGGGTGAAGAGGGAGAGGATGATATTGATGAGGAAGTAGGCAGTGTTGATGATTTGGGATCTTCTGCGGTGGACGAGAAACTCTGGGACGGCGGTCGTGACGAACAGCAGAAGGAAACCGAGAACGAAGAAGGAAAAGGTGCTTCTGAAACCGATCAGCAGACAGCGGCGCAGGAGCAAGAGAAGGAGAAGAAGCAAGAAGAGGAAAAAGAGGGAGAGAAGGAACAAGAGCAAGCTGAGGGTGAAGGAGAAGGGGAAGAAGAAGAAGAGAATGAGGAAGATGAGGAGGCACCTGACGACCAAGGCGAAGCTGTCGGACGGGAAGAAATGGACGTGACGGATCCTCATACAAAGGAAGAAGAAGCGCTTGATCTTCCAGAAGAGATGCAATTGGATGGTGATGGGAATGATGGAGAGAACGGCGAGGATGACGATGGGATGGATAACATGTCCGATATGGACACCGGAGCTGGGGAAGAGCAAGCGGAAAGCCACGAAGAAAAGGCAGAAGATGAGAATACGGAGCAGCCAGCGGAGCAGCAAGAAATAGGTCAAGATGACGGTGACGAGAATGCACCCGAGGAGACGGATAAGAATGAAGCTCAAGGAGACGATGAGGAGAACAAGCCTGGTGAGGATGAGCCAGAGGAGGCGCAGCAAGACGATTTCCGAGGTCAGCGTGACGAGAATGAAGCCGCAGAGGAGAACGTTGCTCCGAGTGAAGCTGTTACCGGAGGACCTAGCGCAGAGCAACAACAAAATGACGAGAAGGGTGCCTCGGGCGATGCGCAACAAGAAAATGGCTCGACGGAACAAGCCGCGGACACTCAGGAGCAGACCGGCGCAGGTAAAGAAGGTGAAGATGACAAGCGGAGCAGAGACGCAGGCGGTGCAGACGACATGAGTCCGAACGATCCTCAGATGCAGGCATTCAAGCGACTTGGCGATATACTCGAGCAATGGCATCGACGGCAACAAGAGATCTCGGAACCCTCGAAACAGGAAGATGACTCCCAACCCCTGCCTCCGGATACTGACATGGCTGATGCTGAGTTCGAACACCTTGCTGATCAGGATGATGTGGCTGATACGCAAGCCTTGGGCCAAGCCAGTGAAGAACAAGCAAAGGCTCTCGATCAGAACAAAGGTGTCGAATCGGACGTCAGGCCTGGGGACAACGAGCAACTGCCGGATGTGTCTGAAGAACCTCAGAACCTCCCTGAAAACATGCTGGAGGACGAGATGCAGGTGGACCGAGACACGGCTCCCGCAGACGCCCAAGGAGCAGGGGCTTTCATTCCTGGCAACAACCAGACGCAAGAGCGGACAACCGATGCCGTGGCTGAACAAGAGGTCAATGAAGAACTGGATGACGTTGACACGCACTTGGCTGAAATTCACCTGTCGTCCTCGCTTCCACCACTGACTCCCATAGACGAAGCTCGACGACTCTGGTCATACTATGAATCCGTCACCAACGACCTTTCGCTGTCGCTTACGGAGCAGCTGCGACTCATTCTGGCACCGACCCTCGCAACCAAGCTGCGAGGCGACTTCCGCACCGGAAAGCGTCTCAACATCAAGCGCATCATCCCGTACATCGCCTCCCAGTACAAGCGTGACAAGATCTGGATGCGCCGCTCGATTCCGTCAAAGCGAAACTACCAAATCATGCTCGCGGTCGACGACAGCAAATCGATGCTCGAGAGCGGAAGCGGGCAACTCGCCTTCGAAACCCTCGCCCTCGTCTCCAAGAGTCTAAGCATGCTCGAAGCCGGTGATCTCTGCGTCCTCGGGTTCGGAAACGAGGACCACGTCCGGGTAGCTCATGAATTCGGCAAACCCTTCTCCTCCGAAGCGGGAAGCCAGGTCTTCCAACACTTCAGCTACCAGCAGACCGGCACGGACGTGCGCAAGCTGATCGCCGACTCGATTGCTCTGTTCCGCGAAGCTCGTTTCAAGCGCTCACCCGCTGCCGGGGGCGGTGCGGATCTGTGGCAACTGGAGCTCATTATCTCGGATGGTATCTGCGAGGACCATGATACTATCCGACGTCTTGTCCGGCAGGCTTTGGAGGAGCGGATTATGATTGTCTTTATCATTGTTGATGCGGTTAAGGGGAATTCTATCTTGGATCTCACGCAGGCGAGCTTTGAGAGTGATGAAACCGGAGGGATGAAGTTGAACATGAAGCGGTATCTTGAGAGGTTCCCGTTCCCTTATTATCTTGTTGTTAGGGATGTGAAGGAGTTGCCGGCGGTGTTGGCTACGGCGTTGAAGCAGTGGTTTGCAGAGGTTGTTGATGTGTCTTCTTGAGTGTCATAAAAGTTTTGTTCTTGCCAATGAATTGTTTGTCTACATGTACAGTACTGCAATTTGGATAGAATTTGATGCATTCAACGACATTGGAATCAATCAATGCAGGTAATAACGTATGGGGTATCTTTTAAAGCAAATAAACAGAAAAACAGAAAACCCTAGACTGAGGGACATAAACATAGCCCTAACCCCGTTTCTCCCTCTCCTCATTCCACATCTGGTCGATGATCTGGAAGACCTCGGTGGCGCTCTGCATGACCACATCGTCAATCCCAAGATTCCCGTAGCGATGCTGGATCTTGTCCGGATGCCATCGAACACGTTCAGACTTGAGGA
Source organism: Xeromyces bisporus (assembly GCA_900006255.1). Taxonomy (NCBI): domain Eukaryota; kingdom Fungi; phylum Ascomycota; class Eurotiomycetes; order Eurotiales; family Aspergillaceae; genus Xeromyces; species Xeromyces bisporus. Next base: position 280,114 of record HG983353.1, read on the forward strand.
CAGCAAGCAATAGATCATGCCTGCTATCCCTCGACTTCACATCACGACCATCGTCAGGAGCATGCCGGATGAACTCCTCAACAGCCTCCCGCGAGACATCCCTCCTCTTCCCAGTCTCAACGGGCCAAAAGATAACATTGCGAAGACGCGTCGCCTCATTCCCATTCCCATTCCCATTCTCACCCTCCCCCTTCTTACTCTTCCCCACCTCAACCAACCGACCCATCTCCTCCCAACACCTCCGATACTCCCCCCAAACAACCCCCCAAGCCTTACCCCTCTTCCTCTCCCTCCCATGCCTCAAACTCTCCTCCACCGCCCGATCAAACCTCCCCCTCTCCCTCTCCCTCTCCCTCTCCCACCTCTCCCGCTCCGCCTTAACCCGCGCCTTCTCCTCCCGCACCCGCTCCCGCTCCTCCATCATCCCCTCGTGCGTCCGCTCCCACATCCGCACCCGCACGTACGCCGCGTATTCCTCGTCCGTCATCTGCTCCAGTTCCCCCTGCGGTCCTCTGGGGATGCTGGGGTTTGTGTATGTGTGGATTGGTTGGCCGTAGACGGATTCCCAGTACATGGCGCCTTCGTCGTCGCCTAGGGCGTCGAAGAGGGATTCGCGGAAGGCTGTGTCTGGGGAGAGGGGTTGGGGGTTTTGGTGTGGTGGTGGTGATGTGGATGGGGTGGTGTAAGCGGTTTTGTGGCGTTTCGAGGATGAGGACTCATGGTGGTGGTGATGACGGCGGTGACGATGACGGTGACGGTGACGGTGATTGTGGTGGTCGCTGTCTCTGACTTTGTCTCTATTGGATCTGTGTTTGGATTTGAAGCGGAATCTTCTGTGCTTTCGGGATTCCGTTGACGGGTCTTCGAATTGGGTGTTTTCTTTGTGAGGTTTTGTTCCTGGTTCTGCGGTGGGATTTAAGGGGCCTTGGTTTGTTTCTGTTGGGTTCATTGTTGGCTATGTTATTATGTTGGCTCTGTTCAATGCAAGCTGGTGAACAGGCATGCAAAGGATATATAGGCGGGTGAACCGTGTAGCTATGATGGAGGTTGAAGTTTGATTGTCGATCGATAATCTCGATCTTATCTTATCTTAGCGCGGTATTATTACCACACGTGACATGCGTAGATACGAAAGATACGACTTAAATACGAACAACGTCGAAGGCGAACCAAAACCAACCTCATCGTCGCGACGACATTCGCATAAGCATATATTCACACACCAAACAAACAGACTCCAGCCATGCCTCTAGTCTCATACTCCGACTCGGACGCATCTGACTCAGAACCAGAAGTCCAACAACAGCAACAACCGCACCAACAAACCGTAAAAGAGAAACCCTCCAACCCCAAAGAACCCAACAAACCAGCAAGCGCAAATGAATCATCCTCTCAATTTCAACCGATAGTCGATCGCTCAAACCCGCGCAAGATCCGCGTCGCGCTACCAGATGTAAAACCAGAAAACACAAGCACAAACACAACTACAGCACACGAGGGCGAAGACGAAAACGACGGTGACGATGACGGTGACGAAGGCCCAGCACGAAAGAAACCCAAACTAGGCACCGGGTTATTCTCCGGCTTTAACTCATTCCTACCCGCACCGAAGCGGAATACTGCTACTGCTACTGCTACAAGTAATGGACCAGGTGCAAGTTCGGGTCCAAGTTCGAGTTCGAATGCAGTCGCGGGCAAAACGATACCCGCAGAACGGAAGCCGTTTGGCGGGTTGAAGACCGGTGCTACGCCGGGTTTTGATCGGGGTGCTGATGCGGAACAGCGGGGTCAGAGTCAGGTTGCGAGTGGGGATGATGGGGAGTCTAATAATACTCAGGAGACAGGAGGTGAACAGGGTGCGAAGGGGAAGGGAGGAGAAGAAGAACCGAAATTGGTCGGAAAGGCGACTATGTTTAAGCCGTTGTCGGTTTCGCGGAATTCGCAGCAGAATATCAATAAGAAGAAGAAGTCGTCGAGGGTGATACCTGGTATGACTGGGAATGCTGCTACTGCTGCTACATCGCAACAACGAAAGGAGGAACCGGTCACCTCCAAAACACAATCACAACCACAACCACAACAACAATCACAACCATCACCCAAACCCAAAATCAACCTCTTCTCCCTCCCATCGTCCGCAGACGAAGAAACCACGACCACAACCACCACCACCACCACCACCACCGAACCCACAAACCCAACAACCTACAAACCCCTAATCTACGACACCGCACCGGAAAGAAACCCCCCAGCCGGCCCCGAAGCACCATTACCAGCCCCATCCTCACCTTCATCCTCCACACAACCTACCACCTCCACCTCCACCACCTCTACCACCCAAACCCAACAACCAACCCGCCAAACCCAAACCCTCGACAACATCGCCGACGACCTAAACCTCACCCGCGCCCAGCGACGGCAGCTATTCGGCCGGAACCGGGACGGCGGGTCGATCGCGCAGGCGCAGGCGGTCACGTTCAACGCGGACACGGAGTACGCGGCGAATCAGGACTGGGCGAATCAGACGGATCTGGCGGCGGTGCAGCATAAGGCTGTGCGGCCGATTGCGCCGGGGAAGCATACGTTGCAGCAGTTGGTTAATGCGGCTAGTAATCAGCGGGAGGCGTTGGAGGAGAGTTTTGCTGCTGGGAGGAGGAATAAGAAGGAGGCTGGGTCGAAGTATGGGTGGTAGTTTTGAGTCTTGTACTGTATCTCTTATGCATGTTTATTCTAACTCACTTCAATAACCCATAATGGTATGCATAGAAAAGCATTGAAATGATATGCAAGGTATATGCGTATACAAACTGTGAAGAATTTCATACATCACAATAAAAGACAACTTGACACCCCGCTATGTATGTACTGTACCAAACCAAATCAAAACCTCGAATACCTCATCTTAGCCCTATAAGCCGACCACCCGACATACCCCCCAACAAGCACGGCAAAGAAGAAAACAATCTTAAACAGATTCCACGCCCAGCTACTCTTGCCCCCCTCGGGATCATCGTAATCCGGCTCGGGCGAAGAATGGCCATGGTTCGCGGAGCCCGTCGAGGGCTTACGCCGACCCGCATCGCCGCCCACGCTGTACAGATTCTGCGTCTTGAGCGAGATGATGTCGTGGTTATCGGACAGCTCGCCGGTTTCGGCAGATAGACCCAGGTAGGCGACGGAGGGGATTGCGATGTTGGTTTCTGGGGCGCTTAGGGTGAAGCAGTTGGACCAGTCGCCTTCGGATTTGTATTGGAGGTCGAGGGTTAGGGAGCGGTCTTGGAAGTAGGTTAGGCGGGCTTTTGTGGGGACGGAGCCGTGGCGGAGGCCGCGGGCCTTGTACTTGTTAGCCCTTTCTCGTACTCAGAATTTAGACCATCCTAGAATGAAATATGAGCTTACAGAACAACCGGCAATCTCATTCGCTTTCCCATCGTGATCATTATCGTAGCTCGTCTGGCCATCACCCATCATAGCCATGACATACGGGAATGCCACACCGGGACGGTTATTCTTATACGTATCGAAGAAAATCCCCAGTCCTTCGAACTTATCCGTCGACCCAAACACGGGACCCTGTGTAGCACGCTGTTTGGTGAGCCAGAGCGCGAATCCGTCGCCGTGCAGATGGCCCGATCCGTGAATTTGGAACTCAATTTCGATCTAAGTCACCAAAGGCGCTTATTAGCCGTTCCTCCCCCGCATAATAGGCATAAGTAAGGTAAGAAGTGACTTGGGACTAACCTCCCAATTCGTCGCGGTCAGAGGAACACGAGAGAATATCCATCCTCGCTGCGATTGTCGATCGGCCGTGAGACGGACGTATCTGCAGTATTCAGGGTAGTCTCATCAGCACACCACACCGCGAAGCAGTAACCATTGCAATGCAAACGAATGATAACAACGAACCTATCCGCTCGTACCACCGCATCACCACCAAAGTCGAACCAGCGGCTTTGGAAATCCGAGTCCAGGTACGGCTGTCAATCGTTAATCTCGTTCCGTCCAAGGCATTGTATATGCACAGGGCATGTCAATGTCAATAATTAACACACCGGAGACAGACTGTGGGTTCGGAGCTGTTGGTGCAGTCAGCTTAATATTCGGAACTCAATCGAATCAATCAATCAATCAGGCATTCTGCTTCGTACCATGATGCTCTTGACGCTGTCATCGTAGGCTTGGGCTCCTCGGAGGATGGCTAGAGAAGCCAGCCAGAAGAAGAGGGAGAAGAGCCGTGGGAGGAGCATTTTCGATAGGTATCGGTCAGGTTGATGAGGATGAGGAATGCTGGACTTGGAGTCCTAACTTCCAGCAAGTGAAGTGAAGTAGTTGTAGCTAAATGCCAGGTGAAACTAGGCAAAACAGTGGCGCAGCAGAACCTCCGAAGCTTCACCAGCCACACCTCCCTCAAGCCCTGGGAATTACCCAGTTAAGTAACCCGCGTCATAAAGACTCGGACAGACAGGAAGGACTCTCTCATAAAAAGCAACCATAACCATCAATTCAACCTCATATCATCATATACGGTACCACCAACAAAAAAGAAAAAGAAAAAGAAAAAAACCAACAAAATGGCTATCTTCGGCTCCTCCAACCAATCCCCCTCCTCCGAACAAGTCAAGGCCACCATCGTCCGCTCAATCCAGCAAGAGGCCGCCGTGAGCAACGCGAGGGTGTTAATCAATGTACGTCTATGAATTGAACTGAATTGAACTGAACTGAAGTGAACGGAGTTCTACGGATCAACATACACCAATTTATCTATCTATATATACATCTTGGAATCTTTCGAACTGGTTAAATAATAAGAAGAACGACAATAAACTAACAACACCCTCTCTCTCTCGCATAACAGAAAGTCAACGAAAACTGCTTCGACTCGTGCGTCCCCTCGCCCGGGTCGGCGCTGACCTCGGCCGAAGAAAGCTGTATCTCGAATTGCATGGAGAAGTACATCTCGTTGTGGAATACCGCCAGCAAGACGTATATCAGCCGGGTTGCGCAGGAGAGTAAGAAGTTGGGCGCGACGAATCAGTTGCAGTTTGCGCAGGGGCAGGATGGGAGTGGTGGGAATTCGGTTGTTGGGTGAGTGAGTGAGTGAGTGGTTTTGTACGGTATGATGGTGATTTGATATGGTGTGGATTTCGCGGTTTGTTTTATAATGATATGCTCTTTTACTACTTACTGTACATTAGGGGGAGTTGGATGAATGGAATGGTTATTGTCGGCAATGGCATATATGTCCGGGTTGGACTTCACTGTTCGCGACGTGTCGTTGCTCTTCCTTCCTATCAACTGTGCATATTGATATACTGCTGAGTTGACGGAACCATTCCGGGGTCAACGATGATATGAACACGGAAATGACTATAAATTAGGCATTGAAAGCGACATAGAAAAGGAAACGAAGAATACAAAATGATAATACAATATATATAGCCTGACATGACATACCAACCAACGATGCACGAAGAATGAAATGAAATGAAATGAAAATCAACGGGGCCAATCGCCCTACTTACACTGTAGATCCAATGTATATAACCAAATATCCAAGAGAGATAGTAGTAGTAGTAGTACTAGTCTTTATATATCCCCTTCGCTGGTAGTCAAGCCTGGATATCCTCTCGCCTACACTCAGAAAGCAAGTGAGAGGGAGAGGGTAAGAGAGAGAAGAGAGAGAGAGAACGCGAGCGAGAGAGAAGAGAGGAAGACGAGATCGGCTAGCGACCAAGATCCAAGAAAAAACACGGCTATAACACCAGACAGATTTGCAGATTTGCCAGTTCCCACGGGATGAAAAGAAACCCTGCCAATTATTTTTCTCCGAGAGGTTGTGCTTTTCACTCCTTCATCTCTCGTTGAATTATTCATCTCGTCGTAATAAGAAATTTATACAACCAAACAACCAATTAAAAGTCCGGGAACATGTGGCCATGTCTGTTGAGTTCTCGTCAGTATGAATGCATCCCCAGAAGTTTATAAGAAGAGAAGTCAACATACGCATCAGGACCCTGCACACCATAACCCTCATGTTCCTCTGGGTAACTGTCGTATTGGCTGGCATCACCCTGCCCTCCTCTGATAGGCGGCACGTAAGGAGCATCAATGTCCTTCCTGACTAGTCGATCCCATGTCACCTCGGCGAACCATTTATGGTTCTTGACATCCTCCGAGCCGCCATGGAGATTACCCAGGCGCTTCGTCAGGTCGGCGGTGATCAGTTGGGAGAGCAGATCCACCACATCCGGGTGCAGATACGGCGGATACTTCACTTTGCCCTTGAGGATATTTTCGTAGATCTTGACTGGTGAGCCGCTGTCCCAGAACGGCGTGAATCCGCATAGCATTTCAAAGACGAGGATTCCTAGTGACCACCTTTATTCACGTTCCGGGTATTTAATATCAGTCAATAGTGTCCATTTGGCAGAAAAGGGGGAAATAGGTTGCTCCTTCAAGGATAGCCCTACCAATCAACAGATTTGTTGTATCCCTTGGATGATACAACCTCGGGAGCGAGGTAATCAGGCGTTCCACACAGTGTCCAAGTGATATCGGGCACTTCCTTTGCAAACCCGAAATCGGTGATCTTCAGATGTCCATGTCGGTCCAGTAGCAGATTCTCGGGCTTAAGATCCCGATAGATAATCTGGTTCGCATGGAGATACTCCAGTGCTAATACAACCTCGGCCGCATAGAACTTGGCAACAGGGTTCGGAAACCGCTATCATGGGGACACAAGAGTAAGATGACCGCATCAGCATGAGTGAGGCTCAGAAAAATAAAAGCACAAAGAAGACTACTCACTTGAGACTTGCGAAGCAAACTAAACAACTCCCCTCCCTCTACAAAATCCATAACCATGTACAAGTTCTTCGAATCCTGCCAGGTACCCCACAAGGTGATTAGGAACGGATGCCGGACTCGACTCAGCATCCCCCGCTCGTCATTCGTATGCTCCACCTGCTTCATCTTGACAACCTGCTCTTTCTTCAACACCTTGATCGCATAGTACCGGTGGTTATGGTTCGATTGCACCAGGTGAACACGACCGAAGCTGCCGGTGCCCAATGTCCGTCGGAGCGAGAAGTCTTCTAGCCCGTATTTCCCCTTGGTGGTTCGAGGGACTGCGCGCAGGTCTTGGGTTGTCGAGTGTGCTGCGCCGCTGCCTTGGCCGCCGCCGCCGCCGCCTTGCTGTTGCTGCTGTTGATGCTGATGCTGTTGTTGTTGCTGCTGCTGCTGCTGCTGTTGTTGCTGCTGCTGTTGATGATGCTGGGAGACCATATTCTGTATGTTTTCGGCATTACTTGGTTGTTGGTTTGGGTTCTGTTGCGGCTGGGTTTGAGGTTGCTGCGGCTGCTGTACAGCTGATGCCATTGGGGTGGTGATATTAGTTAACTGCGATAGACGGCTGGCGCGTTTACCGGTATTGTTAACATTCGAAGACGACTTCCGAGTGTGATGCGAAGAAGACGGAGTAGTAGAGGAATGATGGCGGCTGGTGGTGTTGCTAGAATTGTTACTACTTTTGTTGTTGCTGCTGTTGTTGTTGACGCTGGGCTTGTTCTTGTTGTTCTCGCTGGTGGCGGGAGCAGCGGGTGACGTTTGTGTTTCAGCGCCGGGTGACGACGTCGATGATAGATCGTTGGAGAGACTCTGCGAATCCTTTGTCCGCCTTTTCTTCAGCAGACTCCCTAGACTCGGCATCGACGACTGTTTCTTTTCTTCTTCTTTTCTTTAATTTCTTATTATTTTTTTATTATTTTCGTCTTGACTGTTAGTTTAGTCCTGCGGGAAGAGAACGATGATGATGGCCGGATGACTCGGACTTACACAAGCCACAGTCGACGACAGAGAGTGGCTCAATAATGGGTGGGAGTCTGGAGGGATTCGAGTATGATATTGGGGAAATGATGAGCATTCAGAAGGACGGCGAAGGCGAATCTTCCTTCTCTAATTTTCTCTGTTGGGTTCGAAACGCAACTTTGCCAAGTTCAGCCTCCGATGATGTCCTCGCGAAGTTTTAAAGGAGACTTAAGCGGGGCCGGTAGCGGTCAAATTTATGAGGTCAACCAGCGCCGTATATTGACGGTACGGTGTATGCTTATTTACGCTGTAGGAATTGCATATTTTTGAGAAATAAAATTGATTTTGAATCCAAAGTTGCTTTCTCTGTATGTTCATTTGTAGTCATTCCCCAATGTACTGTACGTTACAGGAAGGGCGAAAGGGGGTTCTCTCAAATCCGATAATGCGCCATATTCTTCTTAATCTCATCCACGATTTCAACCGCTTCCAGCGCACTCCTTGCTTCAAAGTCATAGCGCTTCTGTTCGCTAGCATCATTACCGCGTAGGACCATAACCCGAAAGCTCTTAGGATGTCGACGACTCACTTTGCACCCAACAACGTCATTGAAACTGATCGATCGGGCCTTGGTGTCCGAGATCGTCTTCCCGTTGTCTCCCGGGATCATGTGCATGTAGTCGTTGTCGAATATCAAAATCCGGTAATTGGACGTAGTAAACGACATGGGCTGCTTCCGAAATACGTGGTAGCGCCGATAGTATCCGCCGATGATGTCCTGCTGCGGTGCGAGCGGGTGTAGCATGCGCTGTCCGGCTTTCTTCCCCTTCTTGATAGGCGCACTGTTGCTGTCGACGAGAAGAGGCGCGTTTGGAGATGAGCTTCCTGGCGAGCCTGTCAGGGAGAGTGGGCCCGCGCCGAAGCGACGGCGCACGAGGTCCAGCTCCGTGATGTTGCCAAGCGCTTCGACAGTCCGATCTAACGGCGCAACCGTGTTGGAACCCATAACTTTGAGAATATAGATGCCCTTGTCCAAGCCCCACCGTTTGCACACCGAGTCTAGGATTTCTGCAATATAGCTGTCGGTCGACGTGTTGATCGTCATTACATGTGCTGCCGCCTCCATGTTGATGAACCGGATCTTCAGCGTCTTCGAAACTCCCATGCGAGGTGTTGCATGCGACGTCGGCACAGCGGGTCGATCCGCCGGTGTCAACGTGTTGTCATTCAACGCAGACGAAAATGGTTGGCCAAGGATCGGGTTCTGACGAGGTTGTGGTGCCTTATTCGGTGCATTCATCTGGTTTGCTTGAGGCGTAACCGTCGATGGCTGATCGCCACTCTCTTCGGTCTCTGGCCCTTGGCTGAATTTCGGATACAGACGCTCGTTCTCTTCGAACTCGCTCTGGGAAACTTCGACGAGTGCAAATTCATCGTATGCTTTGCCTCGCGATCTTCCTCGTGCGGCAGGAGCCCTATTGTTATTGGAGGTAAAATCAGCTACCGGGACTGTTCGTCCCAAGGCTGGAAAGTCATATTCAACTTCGCCTTCTTCCACCATTCTCAACGCCCACCTGTTCACAGTCAACTTGCTGCGCTCTATCGGAGGCTGACGACCATCTTCCGAATACTGCCAGAGAGCCAATCCTATAGCTTCCGCGACAGTGACTGGTGCTGGTTGTTCCGACAGCTTGGACTCCCGTGTAAGAGGCATATCCAAAGGTTCATCGGAATTAGATGAGAAGGGAAGGTATATGTTGATGTTCAACGCGTCCGGTATCCCCTTGCCCGAGAGAACCGCAAACTGCTCAACAGGATTTGTCGGCGCTCGTTTGCGCGCGTTGAGTGCTTGCGAAAGCAAGCTGACCGGCTGGACTGTGCTAATTGGTCGAGGTGGAGGTAGATCTAGTAGTTCAGGTGCCGGTGCCTTTTGTTTTCTCGATGACGCGTTCTGAGATCCAGTTCCGTTTTGCAGCCTATGCATTAATGCCATCGGTGAAGAAGAGTTTAGACCACCAGTGATATCGACATCTTCGAGAAGCGATCCAGATCCAGCCGTGGCGTCAAACTCGGATGAAGTCGCGGATCCCACAGATTCTCCGCCTGAATCTTCGGCCTGCTCATTTAGCTCTTCCATAGTCGTCCTTTCCATATTCCTACCACCGGCCCCATCGTTCCCTTTCTTGGAGAACTGCACTGTCTGGGGTTGGTTGGAGAAGCGGATTTGTCGATTTCTCATGGCGGAACTACTCAGTTCGTTATCCGATGACATGTCGCTGCTGGTGATTGTATCTCGTCGCACGCGCCCCACGGCAGTTCCCAAGGACCCCGTACGGTAATGATTGCCCGCCGCCGGTTGCGACGGAGAAGTAACCATGACCTCGGGCCCATTACCGCGATCTGTCGACCGTATAGGAGAGGACCCCGCTCGATCTCGTATGGGCACCTTGGAAAACTTCATCTGCTGAGGCTGCCTAAAGAGTGTCAGAACGGGACATGCAACGTGGAAGTCACAATCCCATGACGTACCTCTGGGCTGAATCGCCATCGTCGTCGCTTTCATCGCTTAGATCACTGCTATCGTCATCTTCGGCTTCCCCCTGTCTTTGCTGCTCTAGTTGTTGACGGTCTCTTCGACGCGACTTCTTCGCTCCTCGTGCGTTGTTCCGTGGCCCATACATATCCGAAGTGCCTTTTCCCGTAACCATTCCACCTTCCTCGTCTTCACCTTCCTCCGCGATGTCAAAGTCGGTTGTCCCTCGAGAAGCCTCCGCAGGGCCATTCGCAAGCCGATAATATTCAGACGAAACCGCGGTTGTCGTAGGAATCGGAGGTGAGTATGTGCGCTTGATGCTAGCCGCGACGTTTTGTGTGTTCGCATAGCCCGAGGACCAACCAGCCCCACGGAAGCCGGGTGTGTTGAGAACGGAGTTGTTGACGTTGATGAGACGGTCGCCTATGCCATCTTTGATGATAGACAGATATGAGGTTCGTAGTTGCCAGATAGTGAAACTGTTCCGGGGTTGATATCGCGTGTCAATCGCACTGAAGCAAGGGCATATAACTAAGGGTTCGTAGTAGCCGCGACATACTCTTCATTGTGAAGGAGAGACATTGTACAACCACTCGAGATGACGGTATAGTGCAATATAGAGACGACGGCAGCGATCAGTCAGGGACAGAGGGATTCTTTGCGCTTTCAACTCCTAACTATCTAATTGGCATAGTACGGCGGTTTGGGAAATGCGGCATGCAATGCAGGAACAGCAATCGATAAAGGCGTCGAATATGAAGGGTATCTAGTTTCAATCAAGACCAGCCTGGCTATAAAATGAACTTAGTAAAACGAGTTCTGCGATGCAGAGAAAAGGATGATATTCTCAGCGCGATGATGATACGTAGTTGGAGAGTTGAAGAGGCAGCCATTGACGCTGATCGCGGGAGATTGGTCGTTGTGGCGGTGCATGTCTCTTCTCCGCGATCTTCCCCATAGTAGTTGACGGGAACGAATCAGATGGCTTGTATTATCAGCCCAGTTGGGTTAGTGTAAGCAGATCAAATATCGTAACTTGTGGCGGTGCACGTCACTTCTCCGCGATCTCTGAGCCATGGCTTCAAGCACATAATTGTTGACTGAGAAACGCTTGTTGAAATGGAAGAAATATATATATATATTATATGTATATGCATGGCTTCTATTATTGATACCAAAAAGGGAATTATTTCAGCAATGAGCTGGTACCATATACAGAAAATAGACCGGTCGAACAAAACCCAAATTCTGCGCCTGAAACCCTAAACCTCGACCAAAGGGTTTTCATCCAAATCCAATATTCACTGCCAACCTGGATAATCCATTAGGCCTTGGCCTTTCGCCCTCTTCCTTTCTTCGCCGGCTTCTTCTCGTCGTCATCGATAAAGTCGTCATCCGCAGACGCCTTGGCCTTTTTGCCTTTCCCTCCTGCGCCCCCTTTCTGGGCCGCAGGCTTCGCAGGCTTCTTCTTTGGCACGCTGACGTACTTGTCCTTCTTTAGATCGAGTTCTTCCTCTTCATCCTTCTTTGGCTCTTCCTCTGCGACTTCTTCCTCATCCGACTCCTCTATGACATCCTCTATGTCAGGCTTCTCCTTGGGTGCCTTCTTCGAAGTAACAACTTCGCTTCCCTTCATGAACGGAACAGGGTGGGAGCGCTGATTGTACAGGCGCGTGAATGTGGCTTTCGTCTGTGTATCCAACTTGACCTTCTCTGCATCCATAGGGCCGAGGCCGAGCTCAACCAAAGCATCCCAGTCGTCTCGGGTGAGGTAATAGCTGTCCATGAAATCAATGACGCTTTCGACACTTTCCTTACCGTCTTCCACCATCCTGCGGATCACCTTGTCCCAGACAGCAGGAATATATTGCTGTCTGATTTCAAAGCGATCCCCAGTAGAACGAAGGCGCATATGGCCCTGGATCTCTTTGACAAAACGCCATAATTTACCTGCAAAGAACACATTAGCATATAAGTGGACAAACGGCTATGTTATAGGGAAAGCCCGTACCTTGCTTGCTATTCTGACCCAACCAACTCGTAAACGCAGGCCGTTCCATCATGTTCCCATAGACAAAGCTCGCTGGGCGAACAAAGCTAAAGGCAGCATGTGTAGGCATCAAACTCCACTGCTGTTGGGTACCGTGGATCATTTTGTCGACAAGATCCCCATCGCTAATACTAGAGGCTGCATTGTCGGCAAGTTCCAACAGCTTCAATGATCGCTCTTTACCCCGATAGTTGTTTGCCAGTGTTGGGTTCGTTCTGAGATAGTTCTCCTCAAGCATCAGGTAGCTGAATTCATGGTCGTTGAAGTACAACTCCGTCTTTTCGTTCAATGTGGTCTTCGAACTGGGTGAAAACATTTGCGCGTTGAGGATCTTCCCCACAATATCCCACGGCTTTAAGATGACATGCTTTTCCCATGCCTTGGACATCTCCTTTCCTTTATCGTAGCTCAGGGTTTGTTGATCCAGTTTCACTGTAGACAGCATATTGATGACTTGTCGAATATCCGAGTTAGTTCCCTCTATTAGACTGTCGAGTACCTGTGGTGGGATCCTCAATCCCTCCCGGAAACAGATAGTAGATAGTCTGGCCCTAATTTGTTCCGCGGTCGGTCGTCTAAAGGGGAGTTCGTACACTACATGATCAAACGGCTTCATTTTCGGAATCCTCCGGTCGTTGCATATCAGAATGAGAGGTATATGTGACTTCTTCGCAACTGCCGCAAGAGCACCAACACCTCCCCGGTCTCCGGCTGACATGCCGTCAACCTCGTCCATGATCAGTACAACATTCTTCCTTTCAGACTCTACCTTTTGCTCTGCGCCTGCGAAATAACCTTGCAGGGATGTAGTATCCAAGACGCCAAGAAGACCAGTTTCGACCATCTTCTTGCTTCTGGTATCACTCGCGTTTCTCTCCAAAATGTCGTACCCTTCGAGATGTGCAACTAGATGCGCTGCAGTAGTCTTTCCAATTCCTGGAGGCCCATGAAGCATGACAGCACGGTAGGTTCCAGACCCATCCTTTCCAGGCCTTGAAAAGTTCGACTTCGCGTTCTTGTGCCAGTTTCGTAACCATGTCTGAAGTTTTTCCACAACAGTTTTGTTTCCGCAAATCATGTTCATCGACGTTGGAGCATATTTCGTAGTCCAAAGACGATCGTCAGCTTTAGGAGCTGGCGCTGCCTGAGGTCTTCCAGGAGTACCGTTTCCCGGTGCAGCTGTGGCCGTAGTATTTCGTTTTGCTTTCTCCTCCTGATCCATCTCGGCAGCCATAGCTTTGACCTTATCATCCTCGGCCTTCTTCTTCGCCTGATACTTCTCGGCTGCTTTTCCGTCGCCCCCATTTGGCGGGAGCCGTCGGATCAGTTCAAAGAGACCTTCCTCGTTGATGGTTTTGAGGTTATATGACTTAATCGTTCCGAGTTTCTTAGGGCCAGCGTCACGACCTAGGACCACATAGCTTGTTCTCGAGCTGGGTGCGCCAGTGACCTTTCCACCGTACTTTTTAACCAAAGACTGTCCTTCCTCTCGGCCAAGCGTGTCAAGGACACCCGTAAAGACGAACGTTAACCCAGCGAGACAGTTCTCAGCCCCAACAGGGAGTTCTGCGCTTCCAATCGCAGGAGCGGATTGTGACTGCTGCGCCTGGTGCGCGAAATAATTGAATTTCTTTGGCTGATCAGATCCTGCGGGAGGCGAAGGAGGCCGGATCGTTGGGATGCTGTCGAAGATATCCTGAACTTCTTTATCTTCAGGCTCATTCTGCTTTGCGGGTCCTCTCTGTTTCTTCGTTGATGATGTTGAAGCTGCCTTTGACCGAGCAGTATCCTTCTTAGTATCGTTATATGTCTCATCGTCTTCATCTTGGCCGATAGCATCAGACTTGCGTTTTCGTCCCTGTGCGGAGGATGTCGACTTCACGGGTTTTCTCTGTTTCGGTGCGTCATCCATGTCTACATCATCATCATCATCCAAACGAGATGTAGAGCCCCTCTGCTTGTTCGATGCAGTTGCCGGTTTCTCAAAACTTTCTTCGGCATCACTACCATTATCCTCCTCCTCAACATAGTCGTCATCGCCTTTACCTGATCTCCCAAACTCCGAGGCAAAGATATCATCGCCACCAAGGTTGTCTTCGTCAGGGATCACTGTAGCTTTCTTGGCAGCTTCCCGTACGGGTTTCTTTGCGGACGGCTTCTCGGACTGAGTTTGACCTTCGGGATTCTTGTCCTCCACAGGTTTCTTAGCTTCCCGCTCAGTCTCGGATTTGTCGCCACCTTTCGGAGCTCCGCTATCTGTCTTCGAAGGCTTCGTTCGCTTTTTGTTGGAAGCAAAGTAGTCGGAAGTCGTAGTCGGTTCACCCTTGGACTCTTCCGATTTACTTCGAATAGGTGTCCATCAGCAAATGAGCTCCCCGGAATGCGAGTGAAAACGTACGATTTACTCGAGGTCTTGGACTTTGGTGCCGCTACGGCCCCTTCATCGTTGCCTGTTTCCCTATCAGAAACAAACGTTATCGTGGAGAGCTATGGAGTCATACTCTGTTTCCTTGTGTTGGACGAATCCTGCGATAGCACATCTAGCGTTAGTAATTAATCCTACAGTATAGCTTGATAACAACAAAAAAGAATGAGGCCATTTAAGTAGCCCAGAAGCAAGCAAAGCCAAATACCAGCAATGTTAGGCAGTATAACAGCAAACGCTTTCATACTTACATCTTTTTTCGCGGGCTGCTTTGCTGCGGGCTTGCTGCCAAAAAAGCTCCTAATATCAGCGGGCATGGTGAGGTCCTGACAATTATCGCATACTCCTAAAATCCAAAGCACACAAAAAGAGTAGTCTTTGTAGATCGTCTTAAAAGACAGGTACGAGTTGAACACTGTGGGAGAGTAGATTTCGTCTATGCCATTGCCTTCGCGGAGCGCGGAGTGACGCGCCTGCAGTTCATTTAAACTCGAACGTGACGCTTACATAAGGAACACGCTAGTCTAAAATAGCACGTGCAATTTAGAGCGTCGGAGATCGGATTCGCCGATGATGATAGTGTGGATGGATGAGTTGAACAATAATACACACCATAGCCAATATCAAAAAAAGACCACGGAATCATCAATAACGATGCTGGGAATGCAGGCAGGAATATTTGGGGGGCCTCAATTGTCCTTGCTCAGAGCCACCGGTAAGGCTTCTCCTGCCACTTTGAAGGACATCGTGCCAATAAGCGTATAGGGACTCCGACACTTGCAGCAGGTCTTCCGCTCTCACGATCGTTTTCTACATCCTCGCCGGCCTACGACTGGCTTACACCAAAATTCCCGGAGAAATCCAAGTCGCCAAAGAGTCGACCGCATGTCGCAACCGGTGGCTCCTCCCGAGGCACGACTGTCGTCTGGGGTGACTATGGTTTGCGCTTGAAAGATCATGACCGGCGAGTACCGTCGCTACATTTGAGGATTGCGGAGGAGACGATCAAGAGACGATTAAGAGGGTTGAAGTATAAACTGTACCCGCGAGTCAGTGCAAATATCGGTGTCTACACCAAGGGTAATGAGCAGCGTATGGGTAAAGGAAAAGGGAAATTCGATTACTGGACGGCGAAGGTTGCTGTGAAGAGGATTGTCTTTGAGCTTAAGGGTAACATTCACGAGAAGGTCGCAAGGGAGGCATTTAGATTGGCTGGCCATAAGTTGCCAGGTACGTTCTGCTCTCTCTGACATATATATATATATGCTGCCATCGCGCGCTCGGTGCTGATTGCAGTCTTCGTCATTCAACAGGTCTCTGGGAATTCGCAAAGAGAGGTGACCCGCCCGTCGTTGGCCTAACACAACTCGGCAATGGTGTTACTTTGGATACCCTCAAGCAACCTCGCAGGAACCCGCCTCTCAATGCAGGGCAACAACCACCACCAAAGACGGCCTCGTCCAGTGCACCTCCCTCTCAATAAATGAAATAATTACTTCGTACAACAGAAGATGACCCGTTATTCATTCCGTCTCACGTTCTTCTTCCCAATCTTCTTGGATGTCCTTGTATCCAGCATTCTATGCGCCGACATCCGAGCTAGGTCCATAACCCTGTTGTGTCCTGCTCTTCCCCGTCCTAGAGTCGTCACCTTGCGAAGATTCCGGCTTCAGGTCTTTCATGTGTACTATAGTTAGCCTATCATACTCGACTATCATATCATATGTCGACGTCTTCGCTATAAGCTGAAGAGTAGAAGTGAAGCTTACCTTTATCCACTTCCCCCGATACATTATTAGTGACTCCCCCAAACCATTGCTCCCGTGCAAGTTTGTTCACCTCATCTTCACCGTTGTTATTTGTACTATTCTGCTGATTCGCCTCTATACTGACTGTCTGTTGGGAATTGACTAGAAATTCATGGGGTCCTACTTGTCAGCTCCATTGCTCGGGTGCTATCATAGTTATGTAAGAAGGCTTAAAGGAATATTCATAGGCTCATCCATGCATACCTCCCATCTGTCCAGACTGCTTTGGGGGCGTTTTCGTTACGGTTTTGATTGATTCGTATTGCGTATTCTCACCACCTGGTTCGGTGTCGATGAGCCTGGGATCAGACATGTTGCCGGGTTGGCTAGGTGATTAGAGATATATATTCAAAACGAGAAGAATTTGTGATCAAGATACTAGCACCAGTCTTAAATATATGTCCCTGCGAATATGGTCAACTTGAACTAGTTAGATATGACGTAGACATCGCTCCCGATGGTCGCACAGGTGCACACATTAGTACATAGTAATACGCAGTCAAGTTGGGATGTACAAGGATAACAACTTCTATGTTATTGTGAATAGAGCGTAAGATTTGATCTATTAAGGTTTAGAAATCTATGCCCATCAAGTAACTGTTGAGCGAAACTGGGGGTTAGCAAATACGAATCATCAGCCCTAAAGACATAGGAACAGACGAACCTCTCATATATGCGCATGAACTTCGCGACAAAGGCTTCAAGATGAAATATCACTTTCTTTAAACAAGTCAATAACAGTTGCTATAAGTATTGTCCCTTCAGAGACTACTTACACTGCCTAGTTTTATTCTGTGCTCGTAGAAAGCAGACCAGCTAATCACGTCCGGTTTGAGCGCATCATCCACTTTCGCGACCAATTTGAAAGTCAAAGTCTTATTGAATCAAGCAAAGTCAGCATGAAGCTATTTTAATTGAATCGAGAATAACAGGCATAGCATGCTTTTGGTTAGGGTTTCGTACCTTGAGGATCGTGGTGGGCGGTATACAATGCGTTAGAAGGTCGTATAAGCGTGCCCGAACATGTAATATTCGAGCGGGTGACCGCTCTGCCAGTATTTCGTCTGCTGTCAAAGCGATGAGAGCTTCCCAGTCGGGAGGCGGTATGGGAGTCTTATCGGAAACTTTCTCGCTGCAAATAGGTGAAGCAGTTTAGTATGGGTACCAAGTACAAACGAAATAGACGAAAAGGAGCAGAAGAACCTACTTCTGAGCATAGATAGCCTCAAACATAAGCAGTGCCCGTCTCAAATTCCGTCCACTTTCCTTCGCTATTCTCTGATTAAGCCCGTCGGCTTGTGTCCAGCCCTCCTTTTTCCCAGCAAATGCAAGAACCTTGCAGATATCGTCTTCCGTCGGCGCTGCAACTCTGACCAGCAGAGCTCGCGAGCGAATAGGAGCAATGATATTTGAGGTACTGTTCGCCAACAAAATCAACCGTAGGTTGGGACTGTATTTCTCCATGGTCCGTCGCAGCGCCGCCTGCGCATCTCGCGTGAGATGATCCGCTTCGTTTATCACGACCACCTTAAACCGCTGCTTTGCAGAGAGATCGACCTGCTGAGTCTGCGCAACTTCCTTAAGTAGTTCTTGGACGACGACACGGTCATAATTGCCCACATCAGACGGCGTAATTTCGAGGTGATAAACGGAGGAAACGATGTTGAACTCTAATTTGCGGTTACTGGTGGTCTGGAAGACTCGAGCGTCGACTTTGATCTTTTCGACTCCCGGGCCGTATAGCTCCTTAAGTGTTGCTATGGTTCGCGTCTTCTTGCCAGCTCCTGACGGGCCATATACGAGGAGATGAGGGAAGTCGCCGCTTTGAGCCTAGATGTAACTCATGTCAATTGCCATTGACTCCAGCAGGTGAGTTTATCTTGCCGGTCTTCGTCTTACCAGTGACTTCAATCTTGCGGAAAGATCATGGTGAAAAGACAGTGAATCGAGGGACCGTGGCCGGAGCTTGTCAACAAGAAGAGCCATTTTTATGTTGGGTATGCCTGGATAGTATGGTAAGTAAGCACTGAGGGTATGTATCGCGATGTTTTCAATTTTGCGTGCAATTCGAGAGTGCGCGACAATTGGTCGCGTCGAGACGCGCATTCAATGAAAGCCCAATTAGGCTTAGTGTCATCTAATGATGCCTTGGTGCCTGTTACATTACGTTTCGCTGTATGTATGTAACGCGTATGGCGTAATAATGCAATCTCCACGACGTCACTGCTTCAGCCCTGTCTTATTTTAGATTCCTCTCCTTACTCTGTAACTGATGAAGCATTACAATAATGCATGTATCATATACTTATAACTAATCCCTTGCTGACTTTATGATCTACCTACGCAAGCCTTTCGGGATTTGCATCGCTCACGAACTCACAAAAACCTGACGAATCATGGTTTCAACGCGACACCATCCAAAGGATTTCAATTCAGAGAAGTCGAGGACATCGCCATCGCCAACCAGTAAAACGGTTCGAAGATGGGTACACACACCATCTGCCTCGATGACCATATGGCTCCTCATCTCCGTGCCGTTAGTTCTCTGGGACGCAGGCTACGTGTTGCTAAGACCACATAGCATGCCTGGCGGCAAACTGCATTCCCCTATATGGACACCATATGCGCTATATGGCACCATCGATTACATCTATGGCTGGCCTGCATTTAACGCTCGAAATGGCTTCACGGCTGCGCAGACCGTCATGAACCTCGTCGAGACCGCAGGCTACATCTACTACCTATATATTGTCTATACCTATGGGGTGTCGACCAAAGATTCCGGTCGTGGCATAAAAAGGAAGGGCATTTCGGGCTTGCAATGGCTATTGAAGTCACAGAAAATGGTCTCCGGACACGAAGGTGCTATTGCGCTGTTGATTGCTTACAGCACCTCTCTTATGACTTTCAGCAAAACGGTGCTTTACTGTGAGCCCAGCTCAGCTTGCACTGATTCTTCTTTGCTGTCAACGCTCACATATACCAGGGCTTAACGAGATCTTTTCCGGATTTGAGAATATTGGGCATAACGACACTTACACTTTGATTTCGATGTGGATTATACCCAAGTAAGCTTCCTGGCTTCTGGCAGTCACTATTTTCGTGGACGGTTTCACTGATAGCCTCTTTTAAAAGTGGTTTGTGGATTATATTCCCGGGCTATAACATTTACCTTCTCGGCACCGAGATTGCCAGAAGCCTTGAGACCGCCACGGTGCACTAGAGCGAGGCACTCAGTCGACGGCAATCCCTCTTCGGCAGGGAAACGTCCTAGCAGACTGCTAAGCCTATTGGTTTTTGTCTATAATGCTGACACGATAAGCTGTAAACATGACTGGCTCGGGAAATATCTCGAACCTCTGTACGGAGTACAGGAGTGGCTTTGGGGAGACTTTGAAGACGACACCATGTGTTTATGCGGAATTCTGGATATATAGCTGGCTGTATATTTAGGGCTTTATGTACATACGTACGGCAAGAGTACGGACTCGGGAGCTTACTTGTTCACTGTTGGCATCAACAAAAATGTACGCTTGCATGAGCGGTTGTCAATTGAAGTTCTTCATTGAAGAGCCAACTGGTGAATGAAGTTGTAATTGACCGTAAAAGGTAATAAATAGTAAAGCAAAAATTTTTCGTGCACCAGCCGCGAATCGAACGCGGGCCTCGTCGATGGCAACGACGAATTCTACCA
>HG983353.1:300938-317288 GCA_900006255.1 Xeromyces bisporus
TAGACCACTGGTGCTTTTTTCTTCACTTTGCAAATTTAGCCTTATTTGTTCTATATACGTAGCTAAAACAAACATATGATATCATACCTCTGTTTCTTGAGATTTTGATCGAAGACATGTACTGTATGCCTCAGTAAGAACGGAAAAGCACCAGACGTAGAAACCAACATCAATCCAACAGATACACCATAAACAACGCACAAAAGGCCATCCTTAGTTACTGTACCTATGATATGATATGAAACAACAAAAGCAAACCCAGCCCGATGCCAATCCAAATTGATCCATACCAGGTAGCGGTATAGCCACCCAAACCACGGAATTAATCCTCCCACTCCTCGTCCAGCTGGTCTATGAGCTGATTCTCCGCATCGACATCTGACTGGCCACCGCGGTTGTTATCTCTTCCGCGCCGGGTGCCGATTGCGTTGATGAAACTGCCATGTCGTCCTCCTGGACCGCTGGAGCCGTCGGCGCGGACGTATGCGCTGCGTTTCCCTCGGAATAGGCGTCCGAGAGAGGAGAAGAGGATAACGGTCATATCCTGTTGGGTTTCCCAAGGGAGAAATGAGGAGGTTGTGTTAGCGGATTTCTTGTTTTTGTTTTTTCTTCATGGAGTAACATGTGTGATGGTTCCTGTGTCCTCTTTCCGTGAGGAGGTACAGAATAAGACGACGCAGTTTGAGTAATGAGGAATATGCAAAAGAAGGAGTCTATATAATATTGTTTGCTCTTTCGGGGACCTTTCATGTTGATGGCAATTATATATACTGCCAATAAAAGAAACATGCCATTTTGAAACATAACGATTTATCAGAAAGGTTAACGGACATGGGGGGTATACTGCGTAAATTCAACA
The DNA here is from genome assembly GCA_900006255.1 of Xeromyces bisporus. Taxonomy (NCBI): domain Eukaryota; kingdom Fungi; phylum Ascomycota; class Eurotiomycetes; order Eurotiales; family Aspergillaceae; genus Xeromyces; species Xeromyces bisporus. Next base: position 301,798 of record HG983353.1, read on the forward strand.
AGGAAGCCCGAAAGAGGAAAATGGCAAAGAACCAGTGCGACCAGCCTACCCCATGAATATTGCGTCTTGGTCCAGCCAAAACATGGCAAGTACAAAGTCAATCCATTCGCGAAGATGGAAACTTGGTATGCCCACGTTCTTTGTAAGGCAGTATGCCGCCATCTTGCCTGGAGATAGACGAAGGTCTCCGAAACGGTATTAACGCCAAAAAGCTTACCTTGAAGAAATCAAGAATACCGGCCCAGAGGGCATAGTTTGGGCATTGCTTCCATCCACGTTGGTGCATGACTGTACGCTGATACGCACAACCTCCAAGAAGATATGCTGCGACGGCAATCAAGACACTGAGGACAACGGGTTAGTCCCAGCATAAACAGCCCAAACGCAATCAGGGGATACCTACATGATACCGAAAACACCGCCCGGTCCTAGACCCCCGTTAGGGGCGGCAGCAATTCCACAGGCCGCAGAGCTGCGCACTTCGAAGAAATAGGTACAGGAATCCATCGTGCCCACAAACGACACCATCGCCTGAGACGGAGGAGCACCGCGGTCACAATGGAAAGACATCATCGTAGACTTGGAATTCGAGGCTCTGTCATTAGGACAGGGTGAGCCATCCGTATAGTTCAAAACCAACTTGCGGCCGCGGAAGAACGGCTCGGATGCTTGTTGTCTGTTACAAACGTTAGCTCCCGTTTCTCAAGGAACACAGGGAAGCCGATCTCATCCAACGGCCAACGTACCCTATGGAATACGTTTTCCCGTCTCTCTCGTAGAATGCGCTGACATTCTTCCATCTGTCCCTGCTGACTCCCACCACATTCTTCACATCCTCGACAACAGGCGCGCAGAAATTAAGAGTAAAATTCGTTCCGTAATCATGGCCTCTGGCATGCCAGCTATCCGTACGAGCAGCCTTGCCGGGCTTCTCGCCTTCCTTCAATACCGGCGCAGACAAAGAGATTGCATTGAGATCAAAGTATAATCCGGTGGTCGGAGAACGAGCGACACATGGAGAAAGAGCAGAATTCGGACTCGAGGGATCAGAAGCAGTTCTGGCAAAAGGAAATTGCGAAAGCAGTAGCGCGGCGGATTGCAAGAAGCCGTTGGAGAGCTTCATGGCTCGGAGAATTTCCGTGATTTCGGGGCGTAGATTCTTCGTATATTCTCAAAGCGGAGAAGGTTTCTGAACGACAGTCATTGAAGAGAATCGCAGAAACGACAGGAATGAGAGACGAGAAAGTTGGATTCGCGTAGTATGATAGTATGATAGAGGTGTTCTCTCTCCGAGATGGTGAGGCTCTCAGAGGGTTACCTATGATGTGCCTTCGCAATTATTCTTCCGAAAACAAGTCTCTGGTACCTATATAAGAAGGTATCACAACCTCTCAGAATTGCCCGGTTCCTAAGAAATATCTCTCTTTCATTGATCCCTCCAGTTTCCGCCGGAAAGCTTTGTTGTTTCCCGCTAACTGGTAGGTATCATACCGTAGGCTACCGGTACCGTGCTTTGGCTATCGTTAAGCGCAACGGACCGCCACGGGGTCATTGTCCTTGCCTTGCCTTGCCTTCATTCTCTATATATGATATCTCTGGTGCTTCGTGCCGCAAAAGTCAACCGTAAAAATGACCCCGACGAAGAAAACCGACTCCCATATTCCTGTCCAACCGGTCCCGGAGAAGCGAGGCTATGACTTCGGTGGACCGTAAGGTTCTTTGCGGATTTCCTCGAACATACGAACCAGACCGAATTGACTTCTTCCTAGGTTAGGAGCATTCGGGATTGTCTTTGGGCTTCCGGTCCTGATATACGGCCTTACCTTTGCCTGCAACGATGTCTCCGGCTGCCCTGCGCCGTCTCTACTTCACCCGTCGAATCTGTCTATCGATCAGCTGAAAGCCGAGGTTGGTTGGCCGGAGCAAGGCCTCGCAGCGTTCTACGACAGTCGGGTTACCGTTTGGGTGCTAGGATATTATCTACTGAGCCTTTTCTTGCAAGTATTTCTCCCTGGGCAGCAGGCTGAGGGTGTGGATTTGGCGTGTGGTGGTAGACACAAGTATAAGTTTAATGGTATTCATATCCCTGAGAGTGTTTCGCTGTGTCCGCTAGAGTCTAACGCGCTTCTCTCAGCATTCCCTTCTGCTGTCATAATTCTCTCGATCTGTGCAGTTGGGAGCTACCTGTATGGCGCGGACTTTGCGGTTTGGACTTTTCTCTGGGACAATTACTTGCAGGTGATTACGGCAAATCTACTCATTTGCACTGTTATCGCCGTTTTCGTCTATGCAAAGAGCTTCACCGTTCCGTCTCCCGGCCAGCCTAACCCGGGACTTCGACAACTGGCCCCAGGTGGCCATACTGGCAATGTATTATACGATTTCTTCATCGGTCGGGAGTTGAACCCTCGAGTCCGGTTGCCCATTCCTTTTGTCAGCGACACTGCACGAACAATAGACATCAAGGTCTGGTGTGAAATGAGACCGGGCTTGCTCGGCTGGTTGATTCTAAACCTATCAAACGTTGCTCGTCAGTACAGAACGTACGGCTACATTACCGACTCCATTATCCTCGTCGCTGTGTTCCAGTCCTTTTACGTCCTGGACGCGCTATACATGGAACCAGCGATCCTGACCACAATGGATGTCATCATGGACGGATTCGGTTTCATGCTTAGCTTCGGCGACTTAGTCTGGGTTCCTTTCCTGTACAGCTTCCAGTCCAGGTACCTCGCCATCTTCCCACTTGAACTAGGACTCAAGGGAGTATCACTTGTCCTGGGCGTTACGGCCATCGGCTACTCAATCTTCCGCGGCGCCAACAACCAAAAGAACCGCTTCCGTTCCAACCCCAACGACCCCCGTGTCAAGAACGTCAAGTATATCCAGACGGCCAGTGGCTCCAAACTCATGACTTCCGGCTGGTGGGGATATGCGCGTCACATCAACTACCTGGGCGATTGGGTCATGTCCTGGGGTTACTGCCTCCCGACCGGGATTGCTGGCTATGCTATCATTGAGAATGTGAACCCGGTCACTGGTAGTATTCAGAAGCAGGCTGTGCAGACGCCGGAGGTCCGTGGTTGGGGTTCTATTTTCACTTACTTCTTCCTGGTGTACTTTGCTGTCCTGCTGATTGACCGCGAACATCGTGATGAGGAAAAATGTAAGAAGAAGTATGGTGCTGATTGGAGTCGGTATACATCTCTGGTTCGCAGTCGTATTGTTCCTGGTATTTACTAGGGGATTGAGGATGGTTTTCGTTGGTGCGTCGTTCGTTGGCTGTCTCTGTTCACTTATGGTCGAAAAGTTTCCCGAGACTTGTATTACTAGGGTCTGAAGCCATCGTCGCGCTTCAAGAGAAGAAGCTGGTCTGTTATTTGCAAAATTTTGTTCACAGCAGTCATAATTAGGTCTCCTTTCAGGGACGAAAAATACTTTCATGACAGCTGGATAGGCAGCTATATATATGTATGTATCACCCCTTGCCTTTCTTAGGGGGATCAACCAAGACCTCCAATCCCCATCGCTCATCACCCGCATTGGGTACCCAACCACCAAGAACCCCCCTAGCCTCTGCAATAGCAACCTTACGCATTCGTGCCGACTCCACCAAAGCCCCAGACACCCCCTTGAACCCCTCATATGTAGAAGCATCAGCACCATTACCACAATCCATCATCCCCAACCCTAAAGGCCAAACAGACGAGTCCTGAATATCATGCCTCTGCACAATGTCGTAGAAAAGCCCCCACATTTTCGCCCGAGAAAGACACGAAGCACCCTTTGCCAGTGGCTCCGAGGCGCGACTCCCCTGCTTTACGCCGTTGACGATGTTCTCGAACAGGCCGGTGTTTGAGGTGGAGAGCTTGGGGAGGGTTTTGGTGCCGTTGTTTTCTGGTCGTGTGAAGGGCCAACTTTGGGGGTGTTGTTGTCGTTGTTGTTGGACTGTTGGTGTTGGTGTTGGTGCTGTTGCCCAGATCACTGATATGTTAGCTGGTTTGCTTTTTCGTGGGGGTTTGGTGGTGTTTTGTTGATGTTGTTGTTGTGGCGGTGGTTGTTGTTGTATAGAGATGGTGGTGGTTTTGGGTTTTCCGAATGGCCAAAGTTCCTCGACTTCTTCGGTTGGTACCGAGAGTATTTTGAACGGATGATATCCGTAACCAATTGCGTTCTTATGTATTTCTTCATTGTTTTCGTTTTGTTCCCCTTTTTCTGTTTGTGACAATGGCCAGGATCGGCCACTCAGCGGCCCCATCCGACCTGCTTCTCCAAACGACCTCTCACAAGCAACTCGGCTAATTTCACATTCCGGCAGAACCAAGCCCTCCAGATATGCATTCTCAGAAGGTGCAACAAGAAGACTAGCCTCATGCGAGAGAAGCGACGAAACCTGCCGCAGAGCGAGCTTATCCGAGCACGATTTGCTGCGCGTGGACTCCGCATCGGCACGAGCTGGTTTGCGACGAACAACACCGAGACGCGAGAAATGAGCACGACCGTCCAGAAGGCTTGGGGTAACGTTGTTGTTGTCGCTATCGATGTTGCTGCCGCGGTCGTTGTCTTGTGTCATTTGCAGCGCATCGTTGCATGCAGGGTTGGTCGGGGTAATCTCCCATGGTGTCGGGTCTTCTTGCGCAGCCATGCAAAGCTCCATGCTTGCGTCACCGCAGGGGGCGCAGGTACAGTACATGTAAATCCGGACATCCGGTTGTAGCTCGAAGGGGGGCCATGAAGAAGGTGATGAACTCGTACTCTTCCTTATCCTGATGAATGGGGTTGCGACATCCTCAAATACACTTTGTATGTTACTCGCGCTCTCTGTTTTGGCCTCAGGGCTAAAAGACAGCGCAGAGGATCCTCTTTGGAACAGGAGATTGCGGCATTCATTTAACAGCCAGTAATTGAAGGCGCGAATGGCCAGAACCTCCGCATGGCAGTCGTGTAGCACTAACCCGCGACATCGAGGTATTTGAGAGGCGGCCAAGCATTTTGCTCCGGTTCTATGCATTCATTGTCAGATAGGGCTTGCGGTAGAGCATGTACAAACAGCAACTAGGAATCAAGGACATACGTAAGAGCAACACATTTTAATGATTCTCCTTTTGTGTACAGAAGTTGACATCAATTGACCATACATACATCAGTGTCGCGACGATATAGGAACAACAATTTGCAAATGAGAAGACCACCCAAGCAATTAAATGAGGAAGCGAGAGCAAAGGCAAATTACCACAAGTCCTCCATACCTTTGGCAATCACGATCCCACTCATGGGAGTCCAATCCCTGGTCCCATCAGGATAGACGGGAGGTTTGCTACCTTTGGGCAAGGCATTGAAATGAGCGTGCACTAGGGTTGCTATGCGTGACGGTAGCGAATTGCTTTGCTCGTGCCTTTCCATTTAGACCCTATTGTATTCTCATATGCCTCTAGGGCTCGAGTATAAAAAATGTCGTCAATTTGGATCGTGTTGAGGACTTGAAGACTTGAAGTTGAAGTCGACCCGATCGATCTATTTCTATTTGCGGTAAACGCGCATCACGTGCAAAGCATCGGAAATTTTTCCGAGAAGTTACTCCGTTCTCCGTATCTTTCGTTGACAAACACCTTCAACTCCAACTTCTAAAAACACGACAGAACCCCAATACATCCAACTGCCACCAGTCAAGTACCAAAATGGCCGATAAGCTCCGCACCCTTCAGAATCTCGAGGCCTTACAGGCCCGCTACGTTGGAACGGGTCATGCCGACACAACCAAGTACGAGTGGTCGTCCAATATCATCCGCGACAGTTATGCCTCGTACGTCGGACACCCGCCGCTTCTGTCATACATGGCTGTTGGAATGGGCGAGTGCAACCAGAAGGTGCGGGCCGCGATGATAGAGAAGATGGTAAGAGGGGCAGGGAATCCACCAGAGGTATGTATCGATGTTCATGGTTGTTTTGCGGGTTTGTTCTTTTCTTTTGATCCTGGGCTGACCTTGTGAATCTTATCTTCTAGACTCAAGAATGATACATGAGAGATTTTTCTTCTTTTGCCTTTTCATATACCAAGCTTCCCCGGGTATTGCCAACACAAGTGTATGTACGGAATACATGGAAGGGTTTAGAACAGTTTCAAGATTGTGCACCTCAGGACAACTATCACTATGGTTCGTGAGGGTTGCAATTATATTAACCACAGACCTGCTGGCTTTATGGATTCAACAATGTGATATCCTGTCTTAAGCAGCCCTGTTCTCATATGTTGTTTATGCTGAAGATATCCTACTTTCACGGCTACTGTTTTATGAAAAGTGACAGGCTTCTCCGGAGGAAATTAATAGCCGATGACTTTTCATCGGGCGTCATCCTAACGTTCAAAATTACCATGCTGGTTTAATTGTGGCCCTTGTTGTCAGGCATCTATTTTGATCAACTTTCGTGAGAGAAGGAAACCCCAGGCAACGATTCTTACATGATACTTAGGGTACGATGGCTCATGGATGCTTGGAGGTCCTCCAAATCGCTTCCTCTTCTCTGCATATAGACCGAACAATGTCAAATTGGCAATCGATTACCATCTCATCTGAAGACGTCACAGTCTGGGAAGAATCGGTTGCTTTGCTCATATCATTAAACTCGGTTCTATGAAACCAGCTGTACTTCAACTAAGCGCACTTTCTGACAACCCCAAAGCGTATCCGGCAGCACATGATACTCAATGTTAAGGAAGCTCTGAACCAAAGCGGACTTCGCGGTGAACACATGAACAACGAAGACCCTGATATTGAATTCTATCTTGCATGAAAGGCCCGATTAACGATGCATAGCGCCAGTCCACGCGAAATGCCAATGGCCAGATATTCCCTGGCCCATGCACAGCCCAGTCAGAGCATCCGCATGGCGAAGATGACTGTCTTTTTGACAGTTTCTTCAGCTATAATACTTCACGACGATGATGCTATTATCACACATGACCACGGTGTCCTCGGGATTAATTTATCTGATATCCATGACGATGGAAAGAGAACCAGATTGACATGTCAAGTACTTAGCCGATGCCTACATGTATCTCGAGGTTTTTGGAACATGTAGACCGTTCGTCGTCGCCTCCGCGTATGATTGGGCCTGGTTGCAACTGGGCCGGTTCTCAATGCGACTGGGCTATATGTGATCACCGATTTGCTTTGGGCTCTTGCCTCATCTGCTTTAGCAACGGAGCGGTAGCTATCCGTGGTTATCGGTCCGCAGTGTTAGGGATGTTGTAGTGGAAGTGACGTCATTCTGCGACTGGTCAGCAATTTGTTCCACGTGACTGTGGCGCAGAGATGTGGCTAATCGGAATAAACTAGCCGCGGCGTAATAACAATAATCCGCTGCACAGCATGCAGTACTTTTTTCCCGTGCATAAAAAAGGACTGCATCGAGATCCAGGACAGCTCCATGCTGCTAACCTATACATCACTTTTTATCCAATTACATGTCTACAATCAATCTACCTTACAAGTTATACATGTTTTTCATTTCTACTGACCCTCCGTCTCGCTATCCCGCATGGCCTGTTGGTAACGTGACAGAGCACAATCGAAGCTTGGCAGAGTGAGCAGATTCTTGCAGAAAATACCCTTGCAACATGTTGCTGCAAGGTCCACGTTTTATCACTGCTAGCTTAACTTATGCCGCTCTGCCGTGCAACTTTAGGTCCAAAGTGGCCAATGAAGAAAAGTCCGCGCGCACGCCCGCCATGGATCAAAGATCGTGGCAAAGATTTGACATGGCGATAAGTTGTTGCCCTGTTTCAATCAGAAAACGTCAACTACCGGGTACTTCGGGACTTGTTGACAGGACAGGGCTGTAGCAGCAACAAATGTGACCTTGTCCAGTTTTCTTGGCCACTTGTGCAAAGTTGCAACTTGCTGCATATATGATACTACATTACTACTACAGAGTACTGCTATCACCACTGCGTGCGAAGTTTTATCTCACTTGGGGCAGGTTTTTTGCCTTCGTTTTCGTCGGATTTATCCGGAGATCCAAGCGCGCATAGGACGAGCTTATATGCATTTAGTTGCTCTTCATTTGGAATCATGAGACTGTCATACAGCGCTCTATGAGTCTATGGGGAATTGTTCACGGTTCAAAGGGTGACCAGGCTCCAGTGGAGTCTGCTCCGTGAGTCCGTAGACATTACTTGTCGATTGATGTTGGTATCCAATGACCCATCAGTGCCATTTCGGATATGCTGAATAATAAATTTCCAGGGTGGACTTCTATATTACCCCAAAGAGTATGAACTACGGGGATGATGCGTGTACAGTCAATAGTACTTGCTATGTGATGGTCATTTCCAGAAAGCGCAAGGCCGGTTGTCGAGGATGAACCCAATGACAGGGCATAGCAGGAATATTGGCATTAGTCCCTCCAACGGACCCTTCTGCCTTAAGCGAATCGGAGGAGACAGCTGGCCTCGGCCCATAATGTCCTACCCTCCATCACCTGAGACTAGGACAATGAAAAACTTTGAATGGAAGGCCGGAAAGACTCTTTCCCCATAACCTAGTTTTCGTGAGGGTTTCAGAATTCCGGCTTACGAATGACAATTACTTGTTCTGGAGTCGTGAATCACTGATGCTTTTCATCCTTTGCCGGTGAAACAATGCCCATTTAAAATGTCGTGCATGAAAGGAAAGAAATTTCGCACACCACACCAAATCGGGTCTGTATAACATCGGTAAGCCGTTCATGTTCGTGTTGATCGTTCTCGTTTGAGATTCGTTTCGAGGCGGATGACAAGCGCGTTGAGATCCTTGACGGACTGGCCGATTGGCGGATTTTCCCCCAATGACTCCGAGCTCCTGGTCACGGATTCCCACAGGGATGGGGAATGGATAGGTCATGACATGGCCAAGTGAAAATCCTACAGATCCACACGAAGCGCACTTGCTGCAGCAACAGCGCTAGATAGGCATCTAAGTATTCCACACAGTTAATACAATATGGAAGGTGGGCTTATTCTTTCCTGTGTCCGAATTCGGTAGCGTTGGCTGCTCAGACGATCTGTGCCCAACTGTGAAAGGAAGGGAGAAGAAAAAAAAGGTTTTCTCTGGTCAGCCATGGCGCCTGCACGAAGAACAATGTCGAATACACAGGGTTTTATACTTCTGCCACATTGATCCTTTGCGACGACTCACGATGGCAGGAGGGAAGGGTGCATATATATACCCTTTTTTTGATGGCTTTTTATGGGATGATGCAGTAAGACGAGGTTTGAGGCTATTGCATTGGCAAGGCACCAATGTTGTTACTTGTGTGATATGTAGGTATGGGTCAGATTGTCACTTGGTAGCTGAAAGTACCAATGTATATAGCTGAAGCACATTGCCACATGGTATAAAACCGCATAATACGAGTCCATAGCACAGTTTTTGGTGAAAACTCAGCCACCTTGTTGGAGGTCTTCAGTTGCCGTAAGTTAATGCCCTAATGCACTCTCCAGAGTCTCCAGTAGGATGCAAGGAGTCCACAGAATAATCGTCTTATGGCTGAGGAGAGAGTACAGCTACAAGTTTCTACTTTTACTGCACCCGTATTGACTTTTTTTTTTTTTTTTTTTTTTTTTTTTTTTYTTCGTTTCCTCTTTCGGGTTGTCGTTCCCCTCTTGTCTTCGTCCTCTCGCCTTCGTCGTCGTCGTCGTCTTCTTCTTCTTCTTGCTCCTTATTTTACCTGCTGCTATTCCTTCCTTCATATATATCATATATATACACATATATACAATTAGCAAATTTCGTTCTTTTGAATTGATATGGGCATTCGTTGACATCAAGCTATTTTTATTTGACTTTCGTTTTATCTGTTAGTACGGGGTACTTTGACTTTCGCGTCAACTGGTCACTTACCTACATCTTACCACCACCACTTCCAGCCACACATTCGCCTACCAGGGTTATACCGAGTCCCGAATTCTTACCTGACTGACCCTATTTCGTTCAGGCTCAAAGGACCAGAAAAGAAAAAAGAAGCATTCAATCGAGAGACATCGTACCCTCGAAACATTTCTGGGTCCGAGGAAGTTGACCCTTGTATAGGGCGAATCGTCGCCTTGGACTATTGGTCTCTCCCTCTTTCTCCCTCTCTCAGATATCTCCTCATCCAAATCGACCACATCAATACCATAATAAGTACTAATAATGCGGCCCGTACTACTCCCTGCATCGGCCGCTGCCTTTGCACCTCGGTCGTCACCGAATGTCGTACTGAATCGGAGGGTTGAACCGTGGTTGACGGCAACCTTAAAGAGAGTTAACCGAGTGAAACGTCCGTTGAACAACGTGACACAGCATACGAGATGTTTGACAGAGATTCTATCGTCGCCTGGTGCGATCTGGACTCTGTGTTCCCTTATGTTGCCCAACGCTCCAGATGCTGAACTTAAGAGACATGAGAACTCTCTGGTCGAAGCTTTGTCCAATCATCAAATGATCCACGTTGAAACCTACGTGGTCCACGTTGATATGGTTTCTCAGAACGAAGTTGCCTTCAAGTTGACGCCCGAGACGATCGAAGCCCTGGTGGAGTTTCACCAAGATATCTATTCCGTCAACACGGCTGCCAGTACCTGGAACTGGACTGAGAAACAGTCTCAGCTGAGGAGATTGCAGGAAGAATTCGTACAGGCTGCCAACAGATTCGTCTATCGCACAGATGCCCCAGTGTTGGAGGGGTTGGAGGAGGACGGCGCAGGCGAGCTTCTCAGTGGTCGAAGCGATGATGCAAAGGCTGCCATAATGACTTTGTTCGTGCCCTTGCTTCCTCCCCCTCCGCCGCCGCCGCCCAGGGTCGTTGATGTGTTGCGTCCGGCTGCTTCCCTACTACCCAGTTCAAGTTTTCCGGAAGCATGGTGGCCTGGTTTGGCTCAACCGCCTGCGCCCATTGATCCGTGGAAGGTACTCCCATCTAGCCCACAATCCGCCAGCCCTGGCAATCCGTATCCTAACGCGTGGGCCAGCAATGGTTTTGAGCAGTCTCCTTCTCCTACCCCATCTTACAGCCAAATATGCCCGACTGCCACCGCTTCTCCGTACAGCGCGCCGCAGATATATAATAGTCCCACGACCTCCCCGTCCTTGAACCTCCTTTCGTTACCAAACATGCTCATACAACCTTGTGGTACGGTTGCCAACATGGCTGGGTTCCCCTGGAGCGATCGGTATCAGGATATCGCATTGCCTGGGATGATTATGTGATGCTTTGCTTGATATGCTTTCGGATTTATTATTGAGGGATTCCTCGAGAGTCGCTTTTACCAAGCGTTTCCGTACTTTGCTCCGATAATGCACGCTGGCGTCAATGCATGTGGCTTCATCGGTAACGATATCATTGAGTGGTTTCGCAAGTCGATGATGTCCCACTTCGTCCAGACGACCTCTCCTTTTCTTCTCTCCGCGGCTCGAATCATCATCCGGCGTTATGGTCGTTGTATCAGCGATAGCGTGTGGTTTTACCGTTCATTTTTTTTTTTTTTAAGGTGCCTTTGTTCCATTTTGCATTTGCATCGAGAAGAGTTGGTTCGGCTATTTGCTCTTATTCTTATCAGTTTTTGGCATTGCAATCTATACGACTCAAAGACCTGGTTGCCTCACGGCAGAGATGGACCAAGATTTGGACGCAGTATTGGTTTCGTTATTTGTTTTCTTTTTTTTGCGAAATCATTCAATCGTTGTGTTGTGTCGCAAACGCCGAATGTGGTTATGGCGGAGGAAAAGACAAGAAAGGAAGCAGTAAAGTGCCCGGGGCGCATTATGACTCTTTATCTTCCTCGCTCTGTATCTCGTCTTTGCGCCTCACCTCTGATCCCCTATCAAGTATCCTTCTTCACCCTGGCACTGTGTGCCGGGCCGGTGACTCGACTGAGTCGAGTCAGTGGAAGGATCCGCGCGGCAACGCGGTCGGGCTGGCACCAACATCGGGAATGTCTGGTGTCGCTTGCTCCATGACCGCTGTGAGGCGTCTTACGGGTCGGGGTCCCTTCATACATACAGAGACGCAGACAGGGGGGAGGTGAAAACGAGAAAGAGGACGTCAAAGCAGAACTGAGCTAGCCTCAACGCTAGGCACCTACCCGTCCGTGACGGGGCGTTCCGGGATCCGCTTCGGGAGGATTTAGGGCGACAAAGGAAGAAGGGGCGTCTGGTCTGTGACCACGTACGTTTGTACACCGTACCTTTCACCTAACTTTATCGTTCGGAATGCTTCCTCGACATGACTCTACTGTATCTGCCGACCTTTCGTTTTAGCTACATTCTGCAGTTCGACTAGACGATGATGAATGGATTCAAATCAAGCTTGGCCCTGCTAATTAATTATTGACTCGTCGCAGTTGTTACTTATTGCTGGATATCCAGCCATATCGCAGGCCTGCATCCTTATAATTGTTAATAAATCTACCGGTAATTGAATAGTACATGGAGTGCCGATGCTGAATGTATCATCCACGATTCACCTTAGAACCTATGTAGAATAACCCTCCTTACATGGTAGCAAACAACCTCATTCGGATAGAGTATACCCCATGGTCCTTGTCTGCACGATAGCAGGTCAATGAGCAGCTATACTGTTCGTAAACCACTTTCAATATCGAAGAGGAACGAGCAATGACCGCCTCAGCTGAGTCAACGCAGATATTGCCCACATCACTACTTCCACGAAGTACGTATCCCGTCCTTCCTTCAACCCAGACGCAGTGACGACAGAGTAGGGCGGCAGAAACGGCAAGCAACCACGGGGCGTCTCTTTGGGTACGACCAGAGCGCACAGTCCACCATTTAACAGGTTCGGGATTGTTTAGCTCAAGATGGTTGGTCGATCGAGGAATGGTGTTCTAAGGTCAGTCAGTCATGGCAACCGTCGACCTGGACTTGGCATATCGCGGTTGTTAGAGTCGAGGAGGGTCGACCTGTGTTGCAATGGCGTAGGAGGTAGGTATAGTAGGCTGATAACCTCTTCCTGCGGTTATCACGGACAAGTCGATGCGATTCCCTCTCTTCCTCGATATCGCACTTAACGTCGAGCGTGATCACCAAGAAACGGCGCAAATTCGACAACCAAATGCCTCACAGCCGATCCAACACCGCACTCCGAACTCGATACCAATCCCGAACCGAACCCCCAATAAAAAAAAGTTCATAACACAGCACCCGCACCATCAAACCTTAACCTGCTGATACTTCGACAAAACCTTCAACTCCGTATCCCTCTCCATAACCTTCTTATCCATCGCCCTCTGCACCTCCTCCCGCTTCCTCTGCAACTCCTCAAGTCTCCGCCTCGCCTCCTTCGCCGTCTGCTCCTGCGCCTTGTGCGCAGCTTCCGGCGTCGTGTACTCCTGCCGTAGCTGCTCGAGCTGCGCGCGCACTTCCGAGTCGTCCGTGTCTATCGGCGCGCAGGTTACCGGGTCGTATCTGTGGGGCGGGAGTGGTTGTTCTGGGATTCGGATTTCGGGGAGGAGTGGGTGGATTGGGGTTGTGCGGGTTGGGGAGTCGAGCGGGATTGGTTGGGTTGGTGGGGAGAGGGGTGGTTGGGGTTGGGGTTGGGGTTGAGATTGAGGTTGAGGTTGAGGTTGAGGTTGAGCCTGAGGTTGGGGTTGTTGAGGTTCGGGGTTTTCTTCAGACATGGTTTGGGCGTCCTTGCTTCCTTTTGGTGGTGGTTAAGGTGAGGATGTCACTGTGGATGGGCGCCGACTCGGCGGTTGGTTTGATATGCGAGTGGGTTTGCGGTGTGCTGTTCTGCCGGTTTTATACTCACCGCTTTTAGTCTTCTCGGTCTTATTGCATCATACGCTGCAGACATCTTTTTGGGAGTTCGACCTTGACCTCCTTATATATTCTATTTCGGATCAACTCACACTATGTTACTAGTCAATCGACTGTATCACTATACCTGCATGTTTGTGTATCGCTGAGGTTTGAAATATGCAGGCCTTTGGTAGGTATAAGCCCTAAAAGCTGCAATTCCGCCAGCTGTTCAACCTGAAAGGTGTCCCGTCCACCCGAGAATTGTACGAGAAGGTGCTAATCGATGATGGACAATTCTAGTCCCCAAGAATAGAAGGGTAACGTACTACCCTTTCTACTCGCTTACTGGTCGCATGCGAAAATACTGAACTTAGCCCCAGCCTAGATTCGAGTTGGTCCTAAGGGTATGTATGCTACGTGTTAAAAAAGGAGACAGTCCGCTCCGTCCAATCCAACCACAGTGCGATGCGATTCTCCGTTAAAGCAATCCTGATCCTAACGATTGCTCGATCCATCTAGGTCCTCGACCTCAACAACGTCCCGCTTTCCTCAGGCACAGCATTTGTCAAATGGAGTCTACCGCCGTCAGCCACGGCCGAGCACCGAGGCACGACGGATAAAGCAATAGTCATAGACCACAGAGCCTACTGGTCCTACGAAAGGGCCATCCTAATTAGACTCACAATTGACAGAAACCAGACGCTCCAGGAGCGCGATATTCTATTCGAGGTCGTTCAGGAATTCGAATCTGGGAGTCGAGATGACAAGACTCTGTTGGGTAGAGTGAAATTGAATCTTGCGGAGTATGCGGATAGGGGTGAGGATGATGAGGTGATTACGAGGAGGTATTTGATGCAGGATAGCAAGGTTAATAGTACGCTTAAAGTCGCGATCATTATGCGGCATGTTGAGGGGGATAGGAATTACAGCACGTATGTATACGTTGGTTCCCTGAGAGATATCTTTCAACCACTCATTTATCAGAATGGCGATACTGATGGCTAAATACCAGACCTCCCCTGAAGTCACCACTGGTCTTTGGTGGTATCACCGGTGTCGTCTCTTCAGAACAAGGCGATACAACAGGAGACGATCCCAACCAAAACAACTCCCGAAATACCAAAAGCAGAGAAACAGCCGATCTCCAAGACATGTACCGACGCTCCCTGGTAGCCTCCTTCAACGCCCCATCCAGCGACCTACCAGCCGACAAGCTGATCGAAGACCTATTCTCCGGAGGCACGGGCTGGAACAAGGGAGACCGCCGTAGCAGAACGGGGTCACGAAGATACGACGACGGAGATCGAGATCTACCTCCGGGCAGCGACTTGGAATCAAGACAAGCTGCTGCCACTATATTGGAGAATGGGAGGTTATCATCGTCGGGGTTTGGGAAACGGCCGAGGAGTTTGTCGAGTAATCAAAGTCGTTGCTTGAGCAAAGCGGCGGATCTTGCTCGCTCGACGAGTCGTTCTACGAAGACTAGGAGTATTGAGCAGCAGTTTATTGAGGATGTTAGGGGTGACAGTGATAAGAAGTCTGTTGGTCGTCCTGAGGTGTCTGAGTTTGATGTCCGGGAGGATTTGAGAAGTTGGGAGGTTTCTAACCCGAAGAAATGACTGTTGCATAGTTGATATATAGACCCCGTGTATATATGTATATATATATATATATATATATATATATGTGAATGTATGTCYTATYTYCWAACGTACC
>HG983353.1:317308-343040 GCA_900006255.1 Xeromyces bisporus
CCGTCGTATATATRTATATATATATATATATATATATATATATGTGAATGTATGCTATTTTCAAGCCCTTAAGCCTCTCCTTCAAGGAGTGAAGTTGTCTTCGTATAGATAGTTGCCGCCTCAGGCATCAACTAAGCTACTTAGGCCTTCCGTTCTAGGTTTAGCGCGAAATGAAAATTATCTAGAACGGATCGGGCGATCTGATATAAAACCACCGACGATGCCATGAACGATTCAGTCAATCGCTCTCCTCCCGTTGCTCCTTATGTTCTTACGACCGTCAGAGGGGACTGGTAGACTATTAGGCTGCCGATTCCTCCCCGTGTACAAAGCAAGGCGAATACCGCCACTACTCCATCTCGGACACAATGTCCCTGCCCGATTCAAGAGCACCTCGAGCGAACCTCCCGAAGACCCCGAAGACACCAACCTGCTGATCCGCCGATACAAAGCCAACAAGCTCGTTGCACACAAAGCCAAGAAACGAGCGCGAGGGGAAAAGGTGCCCCTCGATGTAAACGCGCTAGGAAAACCGGGCGAGATCCTACTCATTCCGCATAGAGAACCTCGTCGTCGAAAAGAACCTAAATCTAAGACGAACGACACAGAGACCGCGAAGGACGACACCGAGGATACGGAAAACACGGAGGATGGCTCTTTTATGAGCTACCTCTTTGACGAGCTGGACACGGCCGAGAAGCCGCTTGAAGAGTCGGGGGTCGAACGGCAATTTGATGACTTCCGCTCCGCGCATCCGCCGGGGGACAAGTTGAACGTTGGCGACTGGGAGCAACTCCGGTCGAAAATTCAGTCGAGTTTTAGCTTTCGGCAATTGCTGGATTATGTCGAGAGGCATGTGCCGGAGAAGTGGAGCACCATTGAACTAGAGCCGTCTGATCGAAGCGCGGTCACTGGGGGATGGAAGCCTGGGACGTCGCCATACTTGCAATCTGGCTCGCGCCTTCATGCGCGTGCCGCTGACAGGGTGGCCGCGGCGCAAGATCTCAAAGGGAAGCAGGTCCTTGCTGAGACGGTACTCCGAGACTGCTGGCAGCTTGGAGTCGTTGATGAGGTTGGCCAACTCGATATCCTCGTGCATCCTCACTCTATTGCGCTGTTTGAGAATGCGAGGCATTTTTCTCTGCAGGAGTTGGCCAGCCTCCATGATGCCAAGATAGACATTTCGCGGTCCTTAGGGCTTATTCGTGTTACCGGGACGCAGCGTTCCTGCGAGTCTGTAAATGAGGTGATTCAGGACACTTATACCAGGATACGAAGTGAAGAATTTCTGATATTGCCTCCTGGGGTCAACCATTCACGTCGAAACAGTCCGATTTCTAACCAAAGCTTCTTGGACTGGATTAATGAGACGTACAGTGTCAATTGCAAAAAAGCTGATAGTTCAACAGTCAAGATGGCTTACTTTACCGAGAACCAGGAACAGGCGCAAAAGGCACGAAGGACTCTAAATCTCGCCGTTTATGATAGAAGTCAACCGCCAACTCCGTTCTGTACCTACGTCGCCTCATCAGAACCCGCCAATGTCTACGGCGTTGATTCCAAGAACATCACTTCATGGTTTAATCGACGGCAAAAGTGGTTTAGGTGGGCAATGCAGCCCACGAAGAGTCTGGAGAACACTATAACAAACGCTCACTATTTCGATCAACACCAACCGCAACTCTCCGATGAGCTTCTTAAGCTCGTGGGAAAGGGTCATGATGGTGTGCAAATCCCGAGCGGCCACGACGTACACAATAATATAAAGGTGTCTGTTGGGAGGTGCCTTTTCGGGCCCCATACGTCTCCCGACGGGACGGCTATCAACGCTCCCCAACTCGGACTCTCAGCGCCTCTCCGAGCCTTCACTACCGACATCCCGAGGATCACGCCGTTCCTTCGCTTATTGCGTCCTTTCCCATCTCGCGCGTACGAACAGACACATGTAATCCGCCTACTCCCATCAGCCGTACATGCAAATACGCTCCCACAACTTGAATTCGAAATAAGCGTCAGGCGGACTCGCAGTTCGGGCGACACCAGCATCGACCTCACGGTCGACAGCGCAAAAGCCATCTTCTCCGAGAACAGCGTCGACTACCTACTCCCGGAATGCAGCGTGGACCTTCGATTCACCCGGAGCGTCTTCCGCGACCTACTAAGCGGGGCGGAGGGCAACTTCTCCGAATCCCCGGGTGCCGACACGTTCATGACAGCCGTTGGTAGCTATCTAGAGGGCCTCTTTTCAAACGCCAGCAGCAGCAATTCGCAGAATGGCCAGTCGCCTCCGCCGTTCATCCACTTCCCCGTGCCCAGATCGCTTGTCCGAGACGACGCGGAAGCGGGTGGTGGTAATAATCGTCAGAATGCTAAGCGGTCGGACGAACCGGTCATGGGCGAATATGTGTTCCCTCCGTTGAACGACTTGGAGTCGTCCTGTATGCATTGCTATGACTTTTATGGCGAGCAGCTGAATTACCGGTTCTATGAGAGCGGGCCGTTCCTTCCGCAGCATACTACGGATCTCTACCTTGATATGGATATGGGAGGTGGTTCTTTTCGGTCGGTTGATTTTGATAATTCCCGCGAGGATAATATCGCCAGAAGTGATTTCCGATCGTTGTATAAGACAGCGTGTACATTGGCGTTCGAATTGGATAGAGCTGGGCGGAAGGAAGAGGATTAATCGGGGCATCATCAACCAAAAAATAATGGACTCTTGCATATAGACGAGCAATACATATTGTCACTGGCATCAATATATCAAATCGTTCAGTTCAAATGTTCTCAGGTTTGGTTTAGACTCCAACAACAGAATGGAAATCCCTAATCCCCCTCCGAAACCCATGCTCCCACTCCCAACCAAGCCCATCATCAACCTTCCCGGCCTTAATCATCCTCTTCCTGACCCAAAGATCAACCGCCCCAATCCTATCTCCCCCGTCACCACCACCAGGAAGGACACCGTAAGCCCTAGCAGCGAAGAAACCCACCGCATCCGCAACCCCAACCTCCCACCCCAAAACAAACCCGGAATGATCCCACTTTTCCTCCCCCCAAAACCGAACATGCTCCGCATAAGCCATATCCCGAGCCTGCCGCCGCCAACCCCCCGCCGTCGCAGCCCCAACGCCTAACACAACCTCAACCTCACCCCACGGAACACGCAACCACGCCGGTGCCAATATAGCACCCGAATTAACCTGCTCTTGGAACCCCCAATCCCCACCGTCCATCCAGTCCATCTTGAGCGTCCAGAATGCGGAGCCGCACGTTTTTTCCTCCCACTGGTTTGCTTGCGCTTGACCGAGAGCCCTGGTTAGCTGGGGGTGGTCGTCTCTATCCCTATTTCTTTTTTGTTCTTGTTCTTGTTCTTGTTCTTGTTCTTGTTCTTGTTCTTGTTCTTGTTCTTGTTCTTGTTCTTGTTATTGTTATTGGAACCATGACGGTTCCACGATTGGGTATCCAGGGTGCAACTGTACTCGCCGACGTAGACGGCGACGGCGGTTTCGTTGTCGAATACATTCCCGTTGACCTCTCTCGTGTTCGGGAGGTGAGACAGGTCGGTTTTGACGCGCTTCTCGATTATCTCGAGCGGTGTCAGGGAGCGGTCTAATTGGGAGAAGGTGTAGTATTTGTGGGTATCGACAATAACGGGGTTGGATGGTGGTGTAGTATTTGAGGCCGAGGGTTTTTTGGTGGTGTTTTTGGCTGCGGCGTACGATACAGCCCGGTTGAGGTCCCACCCGTCGCTGATGTAGATGGGGATTGTTGGATCTAGGGCTTTGGTAACCTCTAGGACCTCGTCGTACCATTCGTACAACCCGGGTGCGTTCCATGTCGCCTCGTTGCAGACCTGGATTCCGACGACGTTCGGCATTCCACCACCATCACCACCACAGTCATGATGACTGCCAGCTCGCTTGGTCCGGTGGTGTTTTTGAACATGCTAGGTCGGAGCCATCGTTCTAGTACGAAGGTTGCACCGAGGTTAGTACCGTGCTGGCAGCGATGGCGGTAGATGTCCTGGACTGTTGGTGGATTTATTGTCATTGCTGTTGTCTCTGCAGCAAGCAGTAAGCATGGCGTTCCTTAAACATTTTACTTCCTGGCCGTGGTACAGTTCAGGTTACCCCCAAGCTGTGACGGGTTGTCCATTTTCCATTGTCCAACGAGTCCGATGATGCTATCTGCCAATCTGAAGAACACCAAAGCGGCATAATAAAACCAGAAGGGTAAAGGGAAATTGCTGTCATCATGGAACGATGGAACAATCTGGCCAATGACGTCTTGTGGGGAATCTGGTCCACTTCGGCTGGACTCGGAACCCCACATCCCTACGTATCCTGATTAGCCTATTCTATTTTTAGCATATCCACCAGGTCTTCTGCTCTCCTTGCCCTAGCCCTATGCCCTAGTGTAACTTAAACGCAGCCAGAATCCGGTCTCGAAGACTCATTTTCATGGACGTTTATCCGGCATCTACTGTACTAGGCTTGTCGGTTCGTTAACGTCGTGGTGTCCGCGTTGCTAGGCTGATAAACAAGAGCGTCGCTGTCGCACACTGTACGCTGTTTGTTTCAATGCATCAGCTTAAGCCTACAGGCAACGATGGAAGTCTCCTTTGATATTCTGCCTGGCTTGCCTTGCCCTCTGCTCACTAACTTCGGGGTCGAAGACGCTCCCATAGGCGGCTTGCTGGTGCTCGGTGGAAGACTTCAATGTCCGTTTCGACAGATGCACATTGACATCCTCAAAGATTCCTTTCATGCTCGTCAATCAATCCTCGGTTCTATTGAACACATCAGAGTCATGGAAACTGCTGAGGAGACGAAGAAAGACAACAGACTGTTGGAAAGGAAGCTAACGGGGGAGCATATGTAACTGTATACTTTTATGCAGGAAATTAAAAAGGAGAAGGACCTGAACTCATGAATTTCTAAGCTGAGTTAAAGCAAGCCACGCCCTATTGCAGTCAAGCATAATGACACCTCCGTAATCAATATGATGTGCAACCGATTCCAGACTTCAAAGACCGCTCGGAACAGCCAGCCCAAATCCGCAAGACGACATCCAGACCCCAGACAATAATAATATGGCCAGTGCAGAGATTGCCGAAATCAAACCTAAAGGGTCGCATGGGTCCTGGTCTAAGATTCATAGTTCTGTCTCTCAGAGTCCACTCGAGAAAAAATTCTGAAACCCGATCATCCACGATGAATGGGCGCTTGTCGCAACATTCGACTCTTGCATATACCGTAGGCAGTTAAGATGCATGACACGGTACACACTACTAAAAGAGCGGAGGACTGTTGTTGTATTTCGTTCAAGTTCTCCCATTGGTGTGTTATGATAAGAAGAACGCTCCCCATGTCGTTGACCGGCTACATGAAATTGCCAGTTTTTAAGCGCTCGACTTCTCGTATGCCGATAGCTTTCTCCATCGTATGAAATCATAAGCAACTCCGAAAGTGTCGCCCTAGTCTTCGGTGCCAGAGACATCTCGGGATGGGCTGTCACCAAGAACCTTCTTTCATATCCCACACCAACCACCTTCCCCAGAGTAATCGGGTTGACGCACCGACCCAGAACCATTGACGAAAGTGGCCTTCCCAAGGACCCACTGTTAGAGCTGTACTCCGGGGTAAACCTTAGAGCGGACCATCTTGACAGCCTGCTTTCCCAGTTGCAGGAAAAGGTTCCGGGGTTGGACAAGGTCACTCATGCTTACTACTTGGGTAAGTTCGGAGAATTAAACGAAAAAAGAAAGAAAGTGAAAAGGGCCGACTTAACACTCCTTTGCTTTAGCTCACGCCAATCCCACGTTTTACGCGGATAATGTCATGAAGACAAAAGAAATCAATTGGCATGACCTACAATGCCGTCCATGCCGTCGACCGACTGTGTCCCAAATTGAAATTCTTCGTTCTTCAGACTGGGACATATATAAGCCAAATTGATCGTATTCTTAGAAGTAGAATCACGCTGACCGTGCCCAGAACTATGGTGTCGCTGTTTTCGACCACCTAGACAAGATCGAGATTAACCCACCGCTGCGCGAAGACCAACCGCGCATCCCGTCGCCCTATGGGGATCCAATCTTCTACTATCCGCAGGTTGACCTTACCAAGGAGGCCTCCAAAGACAAGCCATGGAAATGGTGCGAGGTCCGCCCGGATCAGATTGTGGGTACGTGTTTGTTTGACGTTTCATAAGGCGCGATATGTCACCAAGGGATGATGCTCATAACTTGGCTAACCGTTAGAACAGGCCACGTCATTAATCAAGCCAGCATGACATATGTCGAGCCCAACGGCTTTATACCTGGCTTTATATCGATACGTCAATGGCCCCGGAGCGGTCGCCAAATTCCCCTGTAGGGCCGGTACCAGCTTCGTCTACACCTTCAGCGACTCATCGCAGGATGTGATCGTCCGATCCGAAATCTACCTGTCCATCGTGAAGCCAGACGAGGCCGACGGTGAGGGCTTCAACACCGCCAATACGGCAAAACCAAGCTCATGGAGCCAAAATGACCGGCTATCTGCGAATACTTTGGACTGAAGTCGTCGGAGGCACCCGGTGTCGACGACAAGTGGGAGGAAATCGACAAGTGGTGGTACGACCATCAGGATGCATACCAGAAAATGTGCGATGAGTATGGCCTACAGAGGCGTCAAGTTTGCGATGCCGGCTGGGTCTTTGTGAGGGCTGGGTTCACAATGCTGGACCGCAACCGCGAGCTGAGTCTGGATAAGACTCGAAGCCTGGGTTACACAGAGGAATAATAATATCCGGCAAAAAACGCTTATTTCAGGATTCTTCCATCAAGGGAGACGTAGAATGGAGAGTCTGCGTAGAGCCTCTGACGAAGCCACTTTCTCCCGTGAACTCTCTAAGAAACAGCAATGTATATAAAATTGCTAGAGTAGAATATATAGGTATAGAGCAGAAAAGGAATTATTAGCTAAATGTCAATGTAAAGGAGGTCTCCGGTATGTGAAGTGGTGAAGTTTAGATGGCAGACGGATTGACGTAGCAAGAAAACAGAGGGGCCGTCAACCCGCCAACTGGTTGCCCAAGTGTTACGAAGTCACGGGAAAGAGCCTTCCTTCCGATCTCACCTTCTCCGGCACGACCAGGCAACTATATATACCAGCTCTTTGGATGATCGCAAGGAATCTGTTCGGCGATCTTACGCTGTCGCTGCGTGATATCGCTCCGGTATAGTCCATCAATACCTATATCTTGCTTCCGTTTCCCAGGTCGCCATGACAATCCTCAATCTCGGACTGTAACGGCGACAGGCAATGGACAGGACACGCATAGCTAAGGTTGGTCGGACAGACTGAAGGATTGAAAAGAATAAAGGAGTTCGTGCGAATTAAAGGAATGATATGTTCTAACCAATCTCCAGGTTGATGATGTGACCTTGGCGCGACGAGGAGAACATGTTGTCGGCACTCTTCACCTTACCCCTCACCACCTCATCTTCTCTCATATCCCGACTCCATCTCCGGACAACGTGCATGCGCATTGCCCTCAAGGCCAGGGCATTCCTGTCAGACCCAGGGAACTCTGGATAACCTACCCCATCATCTCGCTCTGCACCTTCCGACCGTCTCCCGCCACCTCTCGCCAGTTGTCCTCAATCCGCCTTCGATGCCGTGATTTTGCATTTGTGTGCTTCTACTTTGCGAACGAGAACAAAGCTCGCGATGTATACGAGACGATCAAGTTATGGACGTGTAAAATCGGCCGGGTTGATAAGCTTTACGCTTTCACATTCCAGCCTCCCCCGCCGGAGAGGGGGTTCAATGGTTGGGACTTGTATGATCCTCGAAAAGAGTGGGCTCGTCTGGGAGTTGAAGGAGATGGGAATGGTTGGCGGATATCCCACATAAACGCTGACTACAATGTAAGATTGGCGAGTGTCCCGGCTGCCTGTTTGTGCAGGCATGGATCATTATTTCCTTCTGAGTAATTGGGCTTTTGTTGAACTGACAGTTCTAATCGCGACACCAGTTCTCTCCAACCTATCCTGCTCTACTACCGGTTCCCTCCAACATATCTGATAATACCCTTAACTACGCAGGACGATACCGCTCAAGGGCAAGGATACCCGTATTAACGTATCTCCATCCGGTTAATAATTGTTCGATTACGAGAAGTTCTCAGCCGCTGGTAGGCGTACGTCAGCACCGAAGTATTCAGGATGAAAAGTTACTAGCTGCAATATTCTCAACGTCGCGCGAAACCCGACCGTTGGCAAATGCCGCCGCACGTGCAGACGCAGGACCGGCACGATCTAAGGAAAAGGAGGGTTCGCAAAGTGACCAAGGGGAATCGGATGCATTAAATATCGAGGAGTTAGAAGATGATATGCTCGACTCTGGACAAGAAAACGCTGAAGAGAAACCTATGGTGTATGGTGCTCAACAACACAACCTCATTGTTGATGCGCGGCCGACTGTGAACGCCTTTGCGATGCAGGCCGTTGGCTTGGGGTCCGAAAACATGGACAATTATAAATTCGCTACTAAGGCCTACTTAGGAATCGAAAATATTCACGTCATGAGAGAGTCACTGAACAAAGTGTATGACGCATTGAAGGATTCAGATGTTACACCGCTAGGGCCGAATAGAGATCAACTCGCCAAGAGTGGGTGGTTGAAGCACGTTTCCGCCATGCTTGATGGTGCCGGCTTGATAGCCCGTCAAGTTGGCCTTCAACACTCTCACGTTCTGATTCACTGTTCGGATGGATGGGATCGGACGAGCCAGCTAAGCGCGTTGAGCCAGCTGTGCCTGGACCCGTATTATCGAACCTTGGAAGGCTTCGTGGTACTGGTAGAAAAAGATTGGCTTTCATTTGGGCACATGTTCAGGCATAGATCTGGCCTTTTGAACAGCGAGAAATGGTTCCAACTCGATACCGAGCGAATTGGAAGCGATTCCAACCGTACATTCAGTGAAGGCGGTAGTGCCGGGAAAGCCATTGGAAGTGCACTGCTCAGCGCTAAGGGCTTCTTTAATCGGGACAATCCCAGCCGGGACTCTCTCGCTGAATCCGATGGCGATGGGCAGAGCTATGATTCCGACAGCCCAGGACCCAAAGGACTGAGCACCACGCCAAGATCCGTTGTCATGGATAAGGAGGTTACAAAAGTTAAAGAGACAAGCCCCGTTTTCCACCAGTTCCTCGATGCAGCCTATCAGCTGTTATATCAGTACCCAACACGCTTCGAGTTCAACGAACGTTTCCTACGACGACTCCTCTATCATGTGTACTCATGCCAGTACGGCACATTCCTCTACAATAGCGAGAAAGAGCGCGTGGTATCCAAGGTCAGAGAAAGAACCCGGAGTGTTTGGGATTATTTCCTCGCTAGACGAGAGCAATTCCTCAACCCGCAGTACGACCCTCAGGTCGATGACAATACGCGTGGGAAGGAACGCCTTATCTTCCCGCGGACTAATGAGGTTAGATGGTGGAGCGAAGTATTTGGGAGGACGGATGCTGAGATGAACGGACCGCGTCAATTCGGGCCCAGTGTCCCAGTCCCTACCGCCACCGCCATCACTCCTAATGATAATACCACCGCCTACGAAAGCGCTGCCGAACAGAGAACGCCGGTGCTCACGGGTCTTGAAACAGCAAATCAGTCCACTGGTAGTGGAACGGCGACGGGCAAATCGATACCCAGCGCTGCGTCGGCTGGAATGGCTGCTGTGACCTCTGGGATTTCCAACTTGGCGTTTCCCAAAAGCAAGGAGAACAATGATCAGGCATCAAGGAGTACTAGTATGGAAAAGATGGAGGTTGAGATGCAATAATGAATGGAGTATGGTTATAGAAGGGAAGACAAAAGGAAGGGTCAAAAGTGAAGCGTTTTGTTATAACATGTCTTACGAATTATGTATACAGTATGAATGATGATTCAAGGGCGACTGCATGGCTGAGTTTAGATAGCATCCGCACCTGAGCAAGCTGGCAGCTGCATCATGATCATTGCCAGAGCATCAATCTGGAATCCCTTCGTTGCTTCAATTGTTGTTTCTGTCTGGACTCTCGTAAACTCGTACATATTCGTAAAGTGGATTCGATTCGAGGTCAACTCAGACGTCGGAATTCTCTTCGGAGGTCTCTCCATATCACATGATGAGTGACTAGTCCCAAAACGGAAAGGCTCGAATCAGACACAAGCGAGGGTCGAGCCCTACCAAAAGCGGAAATCCAAGCCCTATCCCGAAAGCAGGACCCCACTAAATAATATCAAAATCAAATCGACGACGACCTGTCTCAACCCCCCAACTTCGTCCTCGGCAAAAAACCCGGCCTCCCCCTCTCCCTCCCGTTTTTTCTTCCGACGAAGTCGCCCAGCAGAGAAAGCGAACAATCATGGCTGCTGTTCAGGGAGCTCTTTCCAAGCGCAGAAAGTTCGTTGCCGACGGTGTTTTCTATGCCGAGTTGAACGAGTTCTTCCAGCGTGAGCTGGGTGAGGAGGGTTACTCGGGTGTTGAAGTCCGGGTTACTCCCACGGTCACTGATATCAGTACGTTGCGCCCGAGTTGAATTGCTTTTTGTGGACTTGTTTTCGTGCAGTTGTTTCTCCGTTGTGTGTGGGTGGTATTCGATTGGTCTAAGAGGCGGATTTATGCTAGAGGAGATCGGGAATTATAAGAGAGAAAAGCGACAAGGAGAATGCTGCGGGCTTATTATTCGGGAAGAGCGACATAATGAGGATCGAGGACTTGCAATCGGAGAACCAAAATCACACTAAACGGAAGAGACAACGCATTGTTTATCCCGAGTTCTACATGCTAACGGATGCCTTTTCCCCAAATAGTCATCCGTGCCACCCACA
The DNA here is from genome assembly GCA_900006255.1 of Xeromyces bisporus. Lineage (NCBI taxonomy): Eukaryota > Fungi > Ascomycota > Eurotiomycetes > Eurotiales > Aspergillaceae > Xeromyces > Xeromyces bisporus. Next base: position 328,177 of record HG983353.1, read on the forward strand.
CCCAGGAGGTTCTCGGCGAGCAGGGCCGTCGCATTCGCGAGCTCACTTCGCTCATCCAGAAGCGCTTCAGGTTCCCCGAGAACTCTGTCTCTCTCTATGCCGCCAAGGTGCAGAACCGCGGTCTGTCGGCCGTCGCTCAGTGCGAGTCCCTCCGCTACAAGCTCCTGAACGGTCTGGCCGTCCGTAGGGCTTGCTACGGTGTCCTGAGATTCATCATGGAGAGCGGCGCCAAGGGCTGCGAGGTCGTTGTTTCCGGAAAGTTGAGGGCTGCTCGTGCTAAGGCCATGAAGTTCACGGTACGTTTCTTCAACAATATTAGAAGAAAATCTATGTATCTGGTTGATGGATGAGCGGCGGAAGGACAAGCAAAACAATCAATTATTCAACCGATACGGGTGACTAGGGAATTTCGCAAACTGACAAGGTACACAGGATGGCTTCATGATCCACTCCGGCCAACCCGCCAAGGACTTCATCGACACCGCTACCCGCCACGTCCTCCTCCGCCAGGGTGTCCTCGGTGTTAAGGTTAAGATCATGCGCGGCTCCGACCCCGAGGGCAAGGCCGGCCCTCAAAAGACCCTCCCCGACTCCGTCACCATCATCGAGCCCAAGGAGGAACAGCCCGTCCTGCAGCCCATGAGCCAGGACTACGGCGCCAAGGCCCTCGCTGCCCAGCAACTCGCCGAGCAACAGAGACTCGCCGAGCAGCAGGCCGCGGAGGCTCAGGAAGGTGGTGTTGCGGCGGAATATGCCCAAGAGTAATAAATAAATTCCTCCAATTTGAATTTTTTTTCTAGCGTGTTTCTTATAATTTCCCATTGTTCTTAATTCTTTTTGTCTTTTTCCCTTTCCTATTTATTTCCTCCTATTACCTTGTGATGCGTCTCCGTCGTAAAATGAACCCTCTACTACTTCTCTTCCCTGCATGATGAATAACCTGCATACTTTCATAACGAAAAACAAAAGAGAATCATGAAAAGAATGAGAAAATGGGATATTTGAGACGCTGGATTTGCTCCTTCATGATCTATCGTATTAGCAGACCTATGTAGGCGAGCAACGAGCGTAGCCAGCCGGACTCCCAATGTTGTACGGAGTATCATAGTGCTTTTTCGGCATCAACCATAACAGCCGGGGAAGACAGTCCAAATTCCAAGAACTTCAACCAATATATCCTTTTTTTATTTTTCCCTCTTATAAAGCCTAACTAATTCATTTCATGCACTCCGTTTCATATCATCGTCTATTGATATAAGCAAAAGCAAAGAAGAGAAAAGAAACCGGAACCACCTCATAGGAATGGTTCGATGTTAAGCTCCAACGTACTGACGGGATACTTCAACTCGAATTTCTCCAACACGGTGGGATGGATGATACCAAAGGCACCGATGACGCTCTCCTTCCCAGCGAAGCGCATGTGGACGGATGCTGCGTGGCCTGGGAAGTAAGTCGGGTCTGGAAGGAGACAAGTTAGCAAATGCACTAAACAAGTGAATAGATAGATATAGGATGTGATAGAACGAATAAGAGCGGGGAACCCACCATCGAGCTCCTCAATCCAGTAGTGAGAATCAGCAACAGTCGGGTTAGTTAGAGACTCTTCGCCAGTAATGAAGGCGCTCTTAAGCATGGCCATGACGCGATCCAGAAGACCGTGCACGACTTCAAAGCCGCTCGTCCTTCCGTACCAGGCGACTGCAAAGTGTCGCTCGTTGCGACTCTTGCGCTCCAACGCCAAGTCCTTGTAGGCCACGTCGCTGACCTCGAAGATCTTCATGGGCACGGGGTGGTGCTTGTTCTCTCTGATGGTCTTGAGCAGACCAGGCAACAGACTCGTGCGGACGACCTGGAATTCCAAAGACTTGGGGTTGGCGAGTTTGACCGCCGTGTTGCCGTCATCTTTGCGGTTGAGCCAAGCGAAGTTCTCGTCGTGCGAGCATAGGATCAGCGGCATGACCTCGCTCCAGCCCGCCATTGCAGCCTCCATTCTGAGGATGTCGGAGAGTTTGTTGATAGGCAGCGGTTGGGCGATTGTGCCGGATTTTCCGGGGAACATCCGTGGGAGTGAGTTGAAGCCATAAGAAACTGCGAGGTCCTCCATTATATCGGCTTGGTGGAGCACGTCGGCGCGTGTTGGAGGGATATCCACGTCTATTAAGTCGGGAGAAGTCGCGGACGGCTTCGCTTGGTAGGACATCTTCTTCAGGAAACCGCAAATTTCTTCGCGAGAAAGGTTTAAACCGCAGCATTGGTTAAGATACGGAACTTCTGCTTGGGTCGTTCGGGGACTGATATCAGGGACCACCCTGGTCTCGTTATTGTGTTCCGAGATGATCTTGACCGGCTCGACACTACGGCGGATTGAGTTGTCAGCATATATAACGTTAAAAGAAAATGGATGTACTTACGTGCAAGGCTCTGCGGAGTATTGGGAGAACATTGTGACCAGAATTCTGTTGACAACCTCAAGCTTTGTCTTGTCCAGTGCGGTAATCTCGATAAGAACATTCTTAGTATTCAGACTAAGTTTCGAATGATTGCCATTGATGATAGGTGGTAAAGAGCAAACTACACCGTTCGAGTCGTAAACGGCAGGGTAGACTGGTGAGTCTCGAACGATGTGGAGGTATTTGCCTAGATGCTTGTCTTTCTGTATGAATGGGTCAGACGTCGTATTCAAGTCAGCGTAGAAAGCGTACGGCTTCTGTCATACTTCGTAGAATTTCATCAATTCCTCCCCATTCATTTGCTTGGTCTGGTTTAGAGGAACGAAATTGATATCCTTCGGAGGTAGAGCCTCATACGTGAACGGTCCCTGAATGGTATCCAAGTCGTGCGTGCCAATGGACACTAGCGTTCTTTGCCTTGCCAAGTTCTGGTGAAGTTTGTCTTGTAGAGCGATGAAGGATTCGTAACGACCTTGGTCGAACTTGAGATTTCGCAGGACGGCACCCGACACATACGGCCGAATTTTCGCAGTCTATTGCGGTCGATTAGACGTGGCCTCTATAGCACAACTGGAATACCCTACTCACATCCTCCTTGACGACAATCGTATGTGTTTCACCCTGCGGCGGGTCGACCAATTTGTAATTAGGGAAAGATTTTCGGCCGAGGAAAACATTCAGCATAAGAGAGAGTCCTTCGAAACACAGCATATCGTAACTGCGAGCGTTCTGGTATAAGTCCGGTGACCATCAGGCGAGGGCAATCCATTGTACACGTACCGGTTCGCCGGCACCTCTATTTTCAGTTGAGGCGGCTCTTGTTTTCCATCCACGATTGGGCGGTCCGTATCCGTTGTCTAGGGAGCCATAGTGAGCGCGACTGGCACCGAAGGATAAGCGCTGAGAAGGAAACTTTACGTCTTCATCGAGCTCAATGCCTGTTTGAAGCAATCAGCGCAAGCCCCGCGAAAGCGAGTATGTATATGGAATGCGACGTACCGAATTCGAAGCAGAGTTCGTCAAATTCCTCCGTGGTATAACTACATTGCCAGCGGTCAGTTCCAAGTCCCAGAAGTCCCAGGAAGAGAAAGAAGCCTATGGGCATACTCTCGTCCCAGCTCCTTGAACAGAGCGGCCTTGTCGACTGAAATGGTGGGCATGATGAGGGGTCAAATCACGTCTCCGGCGTTGGATTTGGACAATTCGGAATTAGAGAAAATGGAGCCTTTTCCAACGAGAGCACTGAGCAGCAGAGGGAGAATATATTAGAGCTCCAATAACCAAATCCAACAGGCGTAGAGACTATAGAGAGAGTATGTAGAGAAGAAGAAGAAGGATAACTTCCGAAATTGTTCCCCTCGCGAGTCAAGCCACGCACCAGCCACAGGTCGAGACAAACAAGACAAACAAAAACCACCACCCCCTGCACCAGCCACAGCAGCAGAACTACGAAGTCCAAGTCAAGTCGCTACTATCAACCTCAACCCTCAACCTCAACCACCGCCGAGTTCGATCCATTCTTCTTCCCTTCCAGCAACGCTGATTCTCTGCCTGTTCGTTGCTATTACCTCGCGCCCAAGTGCTCCCTGTCTATTCAATCTACGAGCAGCCACACCCGGTCCTCAAAAGGTCGGTCGGTTACTGGGGGGTGAAATATACTAATTTCAGGTATTAACTGCCCCACGAAACCTCGTCCTGGGGTTGGCGGTCTTTCGCTATATTCAATCTATTCATCTCCGCGAACATCCACGGTTGGCAGGCAGTCCACTAATCCGTATATACCTGTACAGGTGCCAATACCAGTATCACGTCCATGAAGTTCCCTTGTTCCTAATCTAGTCGGAATTCTTTGCTGCTCGCTCGGTTTTTGGCTGCACTTATCATAGTAACCCTTACACCTTAAAGAGGACCCGGACCTGCCACATCCTTGTCTCCTTGCTCTTTGCTCTTTTCTTCTCGGATCCCCGACTGCAACAATACGCATATAGTTTTCCACAATGGAGAGTCAAATCGAAAACGATGAGCTCTTCCCTATCGCTGTCCTCATTGATGAGTTGAAGGTGCGGCGGAAGTCCCATAACGGTCCATGCTTCGGGTCACGGGTATAATTAGTCCATTGTCTGATATATTCTTATATTCTCACAGCACGATGATGTCGTCCTCCGTCTGAATGCCATTCACCGTCTTTCTACCATTGCCTTGGCCTTGGGTCCTGAGAGAACACGAGACGAACTTATTCCGTTCCTCGATGGTCAGTCCTATCAGGTGCCATTCGCGACGTTTTTACCCCTTGCCTAACACTGTTTCCCTCTTCTAGATTCCGTTGAAGATGAAGATGAAGTCTTGACCGCACTGAGCGAAGAATTGGGTGGTTTCTCGGAATACGTCGGCGGTCCGGAGTATGCACATGTCCTCCTTTCTCCCCTTGAGAATTTGGCTGCCATTGAAGAACCCGTGGTTAGGGACAAGGTAGGATTAGGCGGATCTCAGGAAGTTGTGTTGTGGATTGTACTGATTATACCAGGCCGTCGAATCGCTCAACAGAATCTGTAATGAGCTTTCCGAGAAACAAATTGAAGAATACTTCATTCCCATGGTTTTCCGTCTTTCGAAAGCCGACTGGTTTACGTCAAAGGTCTCTGCGACTGGCCTTCATGCCACTTCATACGCAAGAGGTCCACAAAGTCTACGGCAAAGCCTTCGGCAAAATTTTGCGGGATTGGTGCACGACGACACACCGATGGTGAGAAGACAAGCGGCAAACAACCTGGCCAAATTCATTCCGGAGATGGATGTCCCCGTCGTCATCGATGAGATGATACCCCAATTTCAGTACCTGGCAAGCGACGACCAGGATAGTGTACGCTTGCTTACGGTTGATATCCTCGTTGCAATTGCCGAGAAAATCCCCAAGGTTCAACAACCAAGCCATGGTGTTCTGTTGACTTCGCTGCGAGCTCTCTTCGACGATATTAGTTGGAGGGTCAGGTACATGGTTGCGGACAGATATGAGAAGGTTCATACATGTGTCTACCTTCCTTCAGTTGCCATTGTTTTGTACTAATTCTATTTTTGCAGATTGCTAAAGCCGTGCATGAAGAAGTGGTTAGTCGTGATATGGTGCCCACGTTTGTTAGGCTTCTGAAAGATACCGAGGCGGAGGTCCGCACAGCTATTGCCGGCCAATTACCAGGTACTTTTTTTTTTTTTTTTCAACGATGTGTTTATATGCGTATGTGATTATTTAGATTAAGAGCTAACGATATTAAAACCAGGGTTCTGCAACTTGATTGACCGAGATACCCTACTTAACGAAATTATGACCACTGTGGAAGATCTTGTTTCAGACCCATCTCAGCATGTTCGCGCGGCCTTGGGCACTCAGATTAGCGGTCTCGCACCTCTCCTTGGGAAGCAAGAGTATGTGAACGAAGTACATCTTGAGTCAATGATGCAGCTGCTGACCATGAACTCAGGACAATCGACCATCTTCTCCCAATGTTCCTCCAAATGCTCAAGGATGAATACCCTGACGTTCGCTTGCATATAATTTCAAAGTTGGAATCGGTCAATAAGGGTAAGGTTATAGGCAGAGCATCTTGATGCAGCCAACCTATCTAACAGTATTTTTCGTCTACTTATAGTGATTGGCATCGAGCTTCTCTCTCAGTCATTGCTTCCGGCAATCGTGCAATTGGCGGAAGACAAACAATGGCGCGTCCGTCTGGCCATCATCGAATATATCCCCCTTCTGGCCAGTCAGCTTGGCGTCAAGTTTTTCGATGAACAGCTTAGTGACCTCTGCATGGGATGGCTCGGTGATACCGTCTTCTCTATTCGAGAAGCAGCTACCCAGAATTTGAGGAAGCTAACCGAAGTTTTCGGAGTCGGCTGGTCAAAGGAATCTATCATTCCGAAGGTCATGGCGATGGGACAGCATCCAAATTACCTATACAGGATGACAACGTGCTTCGCTATTTCCGTAAGTGTTTTTATGAGTGTAGGATCTGGCTTATTGCCTGGCTAATTTCTTTTTCGTTTTCAGACTCTGGCGCCTGTCGTCGATTTGGATATCATTGAGAACCGGATCCTCCCTATCTTGGACGGACTTGTGACGGATGAGATTCCTAATATTCGATTTAACGTCGCCAAGTCGTATGCTGTACTGATCGATACGTTAAGGCGCATTCCGGCCAACAAAACCTTAGCAGAATTGGAGAAAACTGGGGAAACGGTTACGCCGTCGCCCCGGGGACAGGAACTCATACAACAGAGGATTCTGCCCATTCTGGCCAAACTACAGGAAGACGAGGATGTTGATGTCCGATATTTCGCCACGACTGCCGCGAGCGGAAACGAAGAGATTGTTTTGCAGACGTCGCCGTAGGTTGTGGAGGAGAAGATTCATCTCCGATGAGGTTGCTGCCCGTGCACGCTTCAGGAGGCTTAAAAAGGGCAAATGGCAAGTCAAGTGCATGCGGGCTTATACGCGGGTTTCCTTGAGACGGTTAAAAGACAGTCAGTCAGCATTTGGCGAAGACGGCATGCTTTGAAGTGTTTTTGAATGTAGAAACTTTAGCCACAATGGATCAATAATACGAGAATTTCGAATAGCCAGACCTCGATTGCTTCCGGGTTGATGGAGCTCCCGTAGTCGATGCATTAATAATTGCTTTCTTGACTACATGTAACTATGCGAGGCATCCCATTTTATCCGCCGTGTATGACAACTTGAAGCAATTGAGAAATGGCACCTTCATGGCCATATCAATTCGTGTCGCTCTCTCCTGCTGAAACCCAGCATCGTCGCGAGCTTCTAGATTACCGAGGCTACTACGCGCAATGCTCCGCCATAGCGGCCATCCTTATTGTTCGAGCATATCGAAGCTGTACGAGGGCAACAAAGAAACCCTCTGGTGGTCGATATAAGAGACCTCTCGCATTACGACACGACCCGAGGTCATGGTGGGATCATCCACCCTTCCGAGGATGGCGAGAGTCACGAAGAGAGTACATCGTCGCGGTCAGTTGGCTCGGATGGCTATTGATTCTGTCCGTTTGGGGGACAGGGAATGGTTAGGACTTAGTAGTGGACGAAGAGATCTTTTGATGCCGCTGTTCTGACGAGTCTCAAATCCCAGATTACCTCCATCTCACCAAATCCCTAGGCCACATAGCCATCTCCCAACTCCCCTTCCAGGTCCTAATATCCCCAGCAACAGGCCTAACATCGCGCCCATCGGTGCCATCGCCATCGCCATCCATCGTATCCCGTCTCATATCAACCCCCCAGCAGAAATTAACCCCTTACCACCGACTCCTCGGACGTCTGGTCCTCGCGCCATTACTCACGGCCCACGCCATCCTGTACCTCTCGTTCTTCCAACAATCCAATTCCGGGCATCCCGCGTTCGGGTCGTTGCTCGCGAAACGCATCCGGGATGCCGATGTGCAATGGGGCCTTACGGGGGTATGTCTGGTCGGTGTTATTGTGATGCTGTTTACTACTCGTGCGGTGAGGAGTTGTATCCGGATTAGTAGTAGTAGTGGTGGTGGTGGTGGTGGTAGTGTTGCTACTGCGAGATGGATGTTTTTTGTTGGTCATGTTGTGCTGGTGGGTGCGTTTTGTGTTGCGGTGTATTCTCATGTTGGTTACGCGAGGGTTTATGTTTTGGAGGGTTTGGGGGTGTTTGTGCTTAACTTGGGGAGTTGCTTGTTGGGTTAGTTGACTCTGTAGGGACTTACGGAGGTGTTCTTGGGCATATGTAGTTGGCTGGAAATGGCTGCCATTGAGACGACCATCCACCTCCGAGTGGAGGATGCAAAAAGTAAGTGCTCGTGTGTGCAATTCCTGGCTTCAACTTCACCTCTTAATTCTCCGTAAAGTACAGGATTTATACGGAGTTTGTTTGTCCTACGGTCTTTCTTTTCCTCCTACTTATTCCTCCGTACTTCCTGTCGCTCCTTAACTCATCCATGCTCCAATTCACCCGCCGCTGCTCCGTCTCCGCCAGCTTTCTCTTCTATGCTTTAGACGGCGACCTCATGGCAGCATGCGCCTTCAACAACTCGTGATCTTGTTAGTGATTGTCATCATAACCTGTTTCTCCCTGAGCCTCCTCCGAAACCCCGCCTATCGCAACCTCTACATCAACAAGAAACAGCCTCAATACCAATTCCCCCCGTTTCCCTCGACTCAACTCCCCGACGGTCCTTACTCCTCCGAGACCACTCACCCCATCCTCAAATTCGTCCGAAATGCAGAGCGCGAATTCGACGAGACCAGGTCGCGGCAGTCGAAGACCTTGAGAGATGCCGTCGCAGAGTACCGTCGCCGATATGGCATGAACCCTCCGCCGCGTTTCGACAAGTGGTTCGAGTTTGCGCAGAAGAAAGGGGTGCAGTTGATCGACGAGTACGATACCATCTACCACTCGTTGTTGCCGTTCTGGGGTTTACCGCCCCGGGTTATCAGGGCGCGCGCTCGAGAGGCCATGGGGTTCGATAATGCTGTGATTGGGTTGTTGGTCAGGAATGGCAGGGTCTCGCTGACCGAGGGTGGCGGGGATGGGAAGAAGTGGCAGCGACGTGCTACGGCGGGCATGATGGATGAATTCGTCCAGTACCTGCCCGACATGGATTTGGTGTTCAACACCCATGACGAGCCCCGGGTGGTCGTGCCCAGTGAAGACCTTCAGAGGCTGGTCAGTATCGCCAAGGACGAGGTCATGCCGGCCGCGCGTCTTCAGACTCCGGTGAATCGGTGGTCCGAGAGGCCCTCGGACGTGAACAAGGGAAATCGCATTTCGGAAGTGCGGACCACGCGCTTTAATCGGTTTGCGCATCAGCCTACCTGGACGAACTCGCGGATCTCGTGTCCCGTGGATAGTCCTGCTCGTTCGCTCGATGAGGACCCCGCTGACGATACGAGCCCTTACTACTCGAACGACCAATTGGGTTTTGTTTATAATACGACGGCCTTTTCTGATATCTGTCTTACGCCTTCGCTCCGACATTCGTACGGGTTTTTTGATCGGCCGAATGCGTTTGACGTTGTGCATGATCTCTTCCCGATATTTTCTCAGAGCAAGATTTCGAGTTTTCAGGATATTGTGTATCCTAGTCCCTGGTATTGGACAGAGAAGGTTCCTTACGACGAAACCAAGGACTTTCCGTGGCAGCTGAAGCAAGACCGGTTTTACTGGCGTGGTTCGACAACCGGGGGGTTCTCCCGAGCGGGCGGTTGGCGGCGCCAGCATCGACAGCAGTTCGTCCAGAAAGTCAATGCTCCGGATTACACCAAAGTGCTTTCAAGGAACGAGAAGAACGTTTGGGTGCCCCGGACCGTACCACGCAGTGATTACAAGAGATTATTTGACGTCCACTTCACCTCGATCGGGCAATGTGATCCCGACGACTGCGCGGCGCAGCAACAATTCTTCGACGTAGCCAAGCCTGCTGGACAACAGGATGCGTGGGCATCTAAGTACTTGGTCGACATTGACGGAAACGCCTTTAGTGGTCGATACTATGCTTTCCTCACGAGCAACAGTCTTGTCTTCAAGATCTCTCTTTTCCGTGAATGGCACGACGAATGGCTTAAACCGTGGGTACATTATATCCCGCTGGGTTTGAATGGAAGCGAGTATGTCGAGACCATCCGATATCTTTCGTTGGAAGATGAAGGCCAGAACATAGCCCCGCGAGTAGCTGAACACGGACAACGCTGGTCGCGAAAAGTTCTACGGAATGAGGATCTTGAGGTGTGGTTTTTTAGACTGTTGCTAGAGTGAGTTTTGAGTTACACCCGGGTTTTTCCCTTTTTTTCTTTCTTGGCTTTTGCTAACTCTACGTCTATTTGTAGATACGGTCGTCTTGTAGATGACAACAGGAACCAGCTTGGTTTCACCCTCTAAAAGTTCGTCGCATTTGTGCTCGTCCCGTCGGCTTCTTTGTTCTTATGCCATTATGTCATGGCGTCTTTAATAGGTGAAGTGATGGCTGTCGCTTCGTTGTTTTCACCCTCTGTATATACTGCGGATTTCTTTTTCTTCTGCATTGTACATATATGCCCTTGTCTTTTCTCCTTCTGTTTCATAATCATAATGTCTTAATACGACCAAAGGCACATCCTCTACTACTTACTACTACTACTATGTACAGGACGTTAGATGTCTTCAGAAAGCTTGGCGGAACCCATGTGGGTCTATGACGCACACAGCAGATGTCAACAACCCCGGACCCGCTAACGTCTTTTCCAAGTTTTTATCCATTTACTGCACTTGCGCCGGCTTTTTTTATCATCGCATTTTGGACTGGCTCCCATTATAGGTTTCCTTTCGGTACGATCCATGGTAATTGCTGAAGACTACGAATGAAGAATCACCAGCGGATTGACTGACCTCAAGAGGCGAATTCCTCAAACTCACGGATGCGCATGGCGAGTTTGAAATCGCAATAAACTGAGGCTCTAGCCGACGTCCAGACACTTTGTGTTTTAATAAGAAAAAAGAATTCAATCGCCGAAGAAATAACCCTGCAATCATGACGACTCTGAAAAACAAGCTCTTGGGGCTCTTCAAAGCCACCCTGTTATACGCCTACGGCTTCTTAGCATTAATCTTAATTGGCTTCAAAACCGTACAGGATGGGACGTTCCTCAAGGGCTCGACAGAAAAAGACAAACTAGAGATGCAAATCGGTATACCACTGCGACTGTTATCCACTGGCTACCTAGCTATGTACATATAGCTATATATACATGCATGATAGCTAACGACATCAATCACCAGCCCAGAACAATTTCTGGAATCTCTCAAAGGACTATTTCGGCCTGTCTCACTACTTCCTAACCCTGCGCAATGGCTTCATATTCCACTACATGAGCAACCACAGCAATGGCGATAGCAACAAACCCTTGGTCATCTTCATCCACGGCTTCCCGGATAGCTGGGGCGTTTGGCGCCGCCTCCTCTCGTCGAAGTCGCTGCAGGAGGATGCCATTTTGGTTGCCGTCGATATACCCGGGTACGGGGGGAGTGATGTTCTGGAAAAGTATACGGCGACGGGGGTATTGGAGAGTCTGGCTGAGTTTGTCATTGATATGCGTTTGAGGTTTGGGATTGATGGAGATAATAGAGGTGGTGGTGGTGAGGCGCAGCGGAGGAAGGTGGTGATTGTCGGGCATGATTGGGGGTGTGTTCTTGCTATGCGACTGGCTTCGGAGGCTCCTCAGTTGGCGGATCGGTTTATTCTTACTAATGGGCCATTGGTATGTGTTGTTGTTTTCGCTAATGCTGATATGGTCGATTGAATGTTGGCTAATCCCGGTTTACCAGCCGAGTCTCGTTATATCCAATGCTCGTCGCCTACTGTCTTCGTCATGGAAGATGATCAAAACATCAGGGTTTTCCATGCTTCCCAAGGCGGCGAAGACTTCCCTCCCTGTATTGCGCCAGATTATTTGCTCGGGCTATGTCTTTTCTTTCCAGCTGCCCAGGCCATTCGTCAATTACTTAGGCTGCGGATTCAATTATTCCTTCCTGAAAACAGCCCATCAGGCATGCTGCAAAAAAGCCGACCTCACATCCCAAGACCTGGCCGAATGCATGGCAACAACCAAAGGCCCCTCAGCCCACGAATGCAGAACCAGAACCACCACCGGCGAAACATACCCAGAGTCAGTCCAGGACAACCGCTGGTCCCCCTCCTCCACATTCAACCACATGACGAGCTACTACCGCGACGGCGCGGTGCGGGCCCGCTGGGAGAAATCCCTCGAGACCATCGCCTACCTCCACAGCCTCAACAGCAGTTACGGCAACCGAACACGCCGCTACAGCAGCGGCGCTGGCGTATTCGACGAAGGGCCTGAGGGGGTGCTGAAGTCGAGCTCCACGATCGTCTGGGGCATGGAGGATGTTGCGCTCGAGCCGCATTTGTGTCTTGATGGGATCTCGGATTACCTGGTTTCTGATAGTCAGGTTGTTAAGTTGCCTCGGTCTGGTCATACTACGGCTATGGAGGGGCAGAGTCGGGATGTGCTGGAGGGGGTTATTCGGTGGAGTGTTAAGGGGGAGAAGGAGGATGTTGGTGGTGTTGTACGGCGTTGTTATCCGGATGCTGTTGTTAGTGTTCGGAGGTAGGTAGTGGTCTGTCTCTTGGGGGTATGGAGTTGTTCATGCATGATTGTTGTTTCTTTCTCGTTGCACAAGGTCACTTACAGGTTGCTATGTTGGCCGGTACACTACTGTCTACTACTACTTTGTAACTAGTTCATTTCATTTCTTTCTTTGGATTCCTTTCTTCCATTCGAGTTGCTACTGGTGCTTCCATTCGGTGCCAACGCTCTCTCAACGGGATGGAGTCTTCGGTCTATTGCACAGTGAGTATCTACCTATGTATGCCCTTCTGTCTCTACTTGAAACTAAGAGTTAACCTACCATGTAGCTCCTGTTAAGTGATGATTACCTCCCAGGATCCGCGGTCCTCGCCCATTCCCTGCGCGAGACCGGGACCAAGGCCAAACTCGTTGCCCTATACACGCCCACAACCCTACAGCCAGAAACCATCGACGAGCTCAAAGTGTGTACACACAACTACATGTATTACTAGTGGGCCTACTGCTATGTCAATATAAGCACCCACTGCCACACCGTAATGATATTGACAATTGACTCGTCTAACTAACTACTCATTGATTGATATTCGTGACGATGACAAGGCCGTCTACGACGAAACCATTCCTGTCGACACGCTCTCCAACGACAAAACCCCGGCAAATCTGCATCTCATTAACCGCCCCGATCTGGTGACCACGTTCACCAAGATTGAGCTCTGGCGACAGACGCAATTCGGCCGTATTGTGTATATAGACAGTGATGTCCTTGCTCTTAGAGCTCCTGATGAGCTGCTGCTATCATCATCATCTTCATCATCACCTTCATCTAAACGCCTAAACTCCGACATCGATCCCAATTTCGACCAAGTCAACTTCGCCGCCGTCCCCGACACAGGCTGGCCAGACTGCTTCAACAGCGGCGTCATGGTCCTCCGCCCCAACATGGAGGACTACCACGCCCTCCTCACCCTGGCGGAAAAAGGGGCCAGCTTCGACGGCGCGGACCAGGGGTTGCTGAATCTGCATTTTCGGGGGATTCATCGTTGGCATCGTCTGGGTTTTGGGTATAATTGTGTTTGTGTTTGTACCCCGAGTGCTGGGTATCAGTATCAGTATCAGTATCAGTATCTTCCGGCTTTTGGGTTCTTGGGGGACTCGGTGCGGTTGGTGCATTTTGTTGGGGGGTGGAAGCCGTGGGAATGTCGTTGTCGTTGTTGTGGTGGTGGTTGTTGGAGACGGGGTTTTGGGGTTGATCATGATGATCCTTATGGGCGGTTGTTGGGGAGGTGGTGGGATGTTTTTGATAGGTATTGTCGGTCTGGGGTAGGTAGAGTTGATTTGTGTTGCTTTGTTTTTTCTTTCTTTCGTCTTTTGCAGTATGGATATCTCTGGTTTACACTGACTGATGTCGTCTTTAGAGATCTCATTGTCGGTACAACGACGGCTACTCAGCGCCATCTGGCTTCTCCGAGGATGATGCAGCAAAATCGCAGAGCCAACTAAGCCCTAAACCTGCGGAGGTATCACAGACGTCACAGTCGGATACGCAAACAGTCCAGAAACGGGGACCCCTGGCACAAGTTACTCGTCGGTCTGTATTCCAACCGACGCCGTGTTCGACTTATGTCTCAACCCCAATGGATGGAGATGGCTCTGAAGGTGATTTAAATGGATCTGTTTGTCAGGATGCGATGGATTTTGCGGCGAGTTCCGGACGATCGTCGTCTGCGCAGGCATACCACCACCGTGTATCTGAGCAAGTGGATCGGCTGTGCTCGAGTTCGTTTTCGCAGTTTGTGCGAGAAAAGCATACAAGCACCTCTAACCACAGATCAGCGGACGACATGCCCACCGAACAATGCACCCAAGCAGAAGAACCGAATGAACATGCACAACAATCAGACAGAACTGATAACCAGTCATCCAAATTCTCAGCAGGATGGGACGCCCCTCGGTATGCCACATCCCAAAACAAAACAAGACCCAAGTAAAAGAAGAAAGAAAGAAAGAAAGAAAAAGCTCACAAAACACAAAACACAACAGAGAACCCCCACCCCCAAACACCAAACCGGAAGCAATAAACCTCCAAAGACAGATACAAATCTACCCCATGTCAAGAGACACAACCCTCTTCCACCCTCCCAAGTCCTACCCAGAGGCGCCCAAAAACATGTACTACGAGGTTCCCCCCACAAAGCCCGAGCCGGGCAATCTAACACCGATATTGTTTCCCTGGGAAAGATACGCACCGAAGCCGACGCGGGTCTTCGTGGACGACGAGTCCGGTCCTGGTT
>HG983353.1:343564-353896 GCA_900006255.1 Xeromyces bisporus
TGGGAGTAGGAGCAGGACTGCCACCGCTCCTGTGTCCGCTGGGACATATGTCTCTGTCGGTACTCAGACTGCCGACGAACAAAACCAACCCCAACCCCAGAGCCGTTGTGATTGTGAAGGAGACAGTGACAGTGACCGTAGAGTTATCGGCAGCGGAGAAACAGCGCCAGTGCTTGTGAATGCCCATATTGGTATAATTGATAGAGTGCCGACTTCGGTTCAGGAGGATTGGATGGGCGTCACGGTTGATGTGTTTCTGCAGCTTCTGCGGATATCGTATTTGTTTTGGAGGGTTTCTGGAGGGTCGTCCTCGGGTTCGTCTCGCGGGGTTTCATCGGGACCTGGAGTATCGTAGCGGTTGCGGATTGAGGGTTTGGCTCATATGTATGTATGTAGTTGGGAGGTTCGCTTGGATGATTTGAATTTTGGTGATGTATACGGTGTACCTACGGGATAACACGTACTCGGTTCTTCTTTTCAATTGTTTGCGTATCTTGGATTTGGCTACATGTAGAGAGTAAAAACTATCATGCATGTATGTATACACGATTGATACCTCGTCAATTGCCTTGGTCCTCGAAGGCATTGAGTCCAGGTCGTGACTTAGGGTTAACTTATCGGGATTCGGGATTCGGACTCGGGCTCGGGAGAGCCACCACCATCAATATCAATGACATCATAGGTCCCAGACGACCGACAACAGAAAAAAGAAAAATTAAAACGAAAATATTTTGACCTACGCAGGGGTCGAACCTGCAACCTCCTGATTCGTAGTCAGACGCTCTTCCATTGAGCCAGCAGGCCTTGTTACTTGGCTTTCTGCCTTTCCTTTGTTATATAAAGCAAGCTAAAACGTTAAGCAAATACAAGCAAGTATGGGTGTTATTATGGACACTTGCTGCTATTTACGCTGATACTTGCACGGATGCGAATGACCCGAGGTGCTACGAGGTGAAAATGTCCATTGGCGTGTGGCGGGGTCTGTCGTGTCGTTGTACGGTACTTTCAGCGTCTCAGACAGAAGCAGTTATGTATCTCGGATACATACATAGAGTGGTTGTTGGACAGAAGACCCCCAACTTCCAGGTATCAATTAGAAAAATAGGTGAATCGGTTGTTGAAGACCGGTAGTATCTAATAATAACATCATAGAAGTTGGGAAAACAAAAGTGAGTACCCAAGTGAAAAGAATAGGTAGAATAAGAATACGCTCGAAAGAAGCCGACAAGTCCCTGCTTGTCATGGCTGACGCCAAAAGAAAAGAATAAAAAATGAAAAGATAAGAAATTTCAAAGTAAGGAATAGCAGCGTGTTAAAGGTTTGTCGTCAGCGTGAGTGTCGTCGTCGGTAGGAATTCGAGATTAATGGGCGAAATCAGTTCTTTAAGCCCTCAACACCGGGGCCTTCTCGTTGGCCGTGGCGGGAATAGAAATTGGACTGTTTGATGTGCTTGGCCTTGCCTGTTTTCTCGTCGTACATGCAAAAACCATGCGTAGCAGCGTGGGGAGGTGTGTAGACTGATTGACAACATGTGAGTAGAGTGCCCTCCCAGGAATGTCTACATAGACGTATTCAACACTTACGGTGTAGTGAGATGGCGAAATTCTTCGGATCGGGGTTTGAAATCTTATGTAGACCCAGCTATATAACGGTTAGTGTGACGTCCTCCTCAGTCCTCATGCCTGGCAGATAATTGACTGAAAACGACAAACCTTGTCAGACATATAGGTGACCCGATTCTCGCCATAGATTGACTGTTTTGTAATCTGTGGTGGCGAGACATCTCCGTGGTCGATTTTCTCCTGATCCGGCCACGAGTAGAGCGTTTCCTGGAGGGAGCCTTTTAAGACCTATAGCTAGAGTCAGCAAACAGAACACCCCTCCATCAAGCTCAGTAGTTGAAGATGGGGTAAGCCAGTACCTTCATGACACAGTGTGCATTGGCATGATCATGGATTGCACTTCCCTTGCCAGGACTCCATACGAGAATAAGCTACATAACCGGTTAGTGACTGACAAGACCAATATCCCGACTGCATCAAAGCTTACAAGGTTACTCTTCCCGTTCCCCTCATCGACTAGGTTCCGTGTGTACGTCTTACTCGAATCCCCGAGGGCATATTGAGACCACTCGTCCGAATTGGACACGTAGCGCTCCATCAACTGCTGGATGTTGTTGGGGTCGACATCGTCCGAGTCCAGACCAGAGCTAGGACCTAATGCTGCGCTGAGATCGTCGACTAGTTTCTGGAAGGCGTTTGGTGTCGTTGAGGGGTTGGGGTTTGGGTTGGTTGCATTATCGAGGTATGGCATTGTGGTTTCTCCGGCTGATTCCGCGCTGATTGGGTTTTGGGAACGGGTAATATCGGTGGCAATGATTTGGAGCAATAGAGAGGATGGTAACGATGATTTATTAGTGCTAGTAGTATGATATATGGAGTGTGATAGTGGTGAGGTGAAGGCGACTTTCTTCGAAGTGGTGACGATAAGGAAGCAGATCCGTTATCTATATCTTATCTATCTGGTCGTTGTCCTGGTGCCTGAACTTTGAGCTTTTGATGAGCAAGGAACTGATATACTGGCAGGACAGAACTCTCTGGATACCTGGGATTTATATTACTGTCTGGCAGTGTCTGCGTCATGAGAAACAGTCTACCAGAAGTACAAAAAGGGTCTCGTGCAACATTGCTATCTCGGCGTGGGAGAGAAATGCTGCAAACTCGCCACTTTCCGATTCTAAGCGTCGATGTTCTTCGCCTGAGTTCTCAGGTATCTATCAGGTATCTACGTGTGTTTGCCTGAGGCCGCCACCCCGCCATGTGCCAATCACGAGTCAGAGAGACTCAGCACGAAAAAAAGATTGACGATGGATTGTTCTCCGCAAACTTCTACATCAACAACACTACTTCCAACTGACCGGAATACCATCATTGTTTCCGGTCATCGACTTCGTTTTAATCGAAGGAATTAAAAGCCTATACTTTCTTGTTTTAAGCGTTTAACAAAGTTTCACACTCGTCAAAATGTCGACGACATTGGACAAGGTAAGTGGCGCTCCCGGTTTACCTCTTGTGGGATTCACTTCGATGGTAGTATGCATTTTGCTAACGGCTTTGCTTTCTCATGTAGATCAAAGAGATTGAGGGCGAGGTTCGTACACGCACGCCTACGATCGGGGAACTCGCAAACTGACATGATTGTTTTCAGATGGCTCGCACTCAGAAGAACAAGGCAACCTCTTTCCACTTGGGTATGCACATACGGAAAAAGGCGCTGGCACATTTGAAAGTGATTGCTGACAGCATGCTACAGGGCAGTTGAAGGCTAAGGTCGCGAAACTAAAGCGAGAGCTCCTGTCCCCCGGTGGAAGTGGTGGTGGCGGCGGAGGCGGTAAGTGGCTATCTCCTTTTATCTTGGATGAAACGGACGTTGTTTTCGCTGACATAGACATTTGCATTTAGCTGGCTTCGACGTTGCCCGTACCGGTGTTGCAAGCATGTATGTTCTGGTCATCCGTGGTTGTTTTGGGGGGACAAAAGATGACTGACTCTGAACAGTGGTTTCATCGGTTTCCCTTCCGTCGGGAAGAGTACTCTGATGAGCAAATTAACTGGCCAGCATTCCGAAGGTTCGTATAGGACTTACGTGGAGTGGACTTGTGACTCTTGTTGCTGGTACTGACTGATTCCGCTTTGCAGCTGCCGCGTACGAATTCACAACGTTGACGACCGTGCCCGGACAGGTTATCTATAACGGTGCTAAGCTTCAGATTCTCGACCTTCCTGGTATTATTGAAGGTGCCAAGGATGGTAAAGGTCGTGGTCGACAAGTCATTGCTGTGTCCAAGACATGCCACCTTATTTTCATCGTTCTTGACGTCAACAAGCCTCTGGCCGACAAGAAGGTCATCGAGAGAGAATTGGAGGGATTTGGAATTAGAATAAACAAGGAGCCCCCAAACATTCACTTTAAGAAGAAGGACAAGGGTGGTATTGCGATTACCAGCACTGGTCCACTGACGCATATTGACCACGATGTGGGTTTCTCGGTCTGACGCTCTGCGGGACGATGCGTGTTACTGACTCTTTAATCGACAGGAAATCAAAGCGGTGATGAACGAATACAGAATTTCATCCGCAGATATTGCTATCAGATGTGACGCCACGATTGACGATGTCATTGACGTTCTTGAAGCCAAGAACCGAAGTTACATTCCGGTTATATACGTGTTGAATAAGATGGACTCGATTACTATCGAAGAATTGGACCTTCTGTACCGGATACCGAATGCATGCCCTATTAGTTCGGAGCGCGGTTGGAACATCGATGAGCTGCTGGAGTTGATGTGGACTAAGCTCAACCTTCGGAGAATCTACACCAAGCCTAAGGGGAGAGCTCCGGACTACGACTCTCCAGTTGTTCTCAAGGCTAACGTCTGCACAGTCGAAGACTTCGTATGTAAAATCTGTTTTGCGGTATCGGCTGTGCTCATGAAGGGAAAGCTGACAATGTGATTAGTGTAATTCCATTCACCGGACGATTAAAGAACAGTTTAAGCATGCTATTGTCTATGGTCGCTCTGTGAAGCACCAGCCTCAGAAGGTTGGTCTTACGCATGAGCTTGCGGATGAGGATATTGGTATGATGAGATCCTTCCCAAATTTGAATACCGTAAAGAACAATTGCTGATGGCTTACTACAGTGACGATTATCAAACGGTAAACCAACACCGAGAGGTTGGGTACGCGAATTCCGCTTTGAAAAGCGGGAACAAATGGCGAACTTACTTGAGGTAATAAGTGTGGTCCGTACTTGGTACCTAAGCCGTACAAATTTGTACGTTGTACTGGCGGAGGTCTCGCTGTTTACATCACTCACCGGCATGCCCGGTTCTCATGTGGCAGGTATTCGTGGGTTACCATAACAAGAGGGGCTGGCTTGCGCGTGGCTAGTGTGCCGCAGATAATATTGGGGCATTTCATTGCAGTGCACTCAACATACCGGGTGGCTCGTGTGTCTAGATCGTTGAGTACGTGCTGTTGCTTATCGCCCAGGTAAGGATTCGCTTCTTGGTTGTTGGCGTGAGCGGATTGCGCTTGACCGGGACGAAAGGAGTTCATTATTGAAGAAGATTCAAAGGGAGCAGGGTTTATTAGGTTTCAGCAAGTGATGTATACATACGCTAGGTTGTCCAAAAGAATGCGAACTATGAGTTCTTTAGTTTTAAAGCCTTTGTCGTTGACCAAGATCACCCAAAGCCCCTCAAACTGATCGACCCTATGTCAGTTAACATGCAGGCGCCTCGCGGCACAAAGCACCCCGATATGGCTGAGACATGCCAACGAAGGTCTCGACTCTTGAGAACTTTTAAGTTAGTAAATTTAATTGAATCGAGTTGAATTGAATGAATGGAAGCCGATCACTGGAAGATTATGCACTCCGGATTCCTACACCCGTAACCTACCTGCCTACTCTGTGCATGCATTAGCACCTCTCAGATTAGCAGATTCGGCAACTGGGACAAACCCCTTTGGGGATCTCACAGATGCAATCAACATACTCCGTAGTCCACGGAGACTAAGGACTAGGTACATTAATTGTAGAAAGGTTCGTTGCTCCGTACGGCGTAGAGCGACGGATTCGGAGAACTTCAATGAAAATTAATACCGACGATGCTGATCATAGCAACATGGCTTTGAACAGACCGGAGGGTTTCCCGCAAACCCACCGTTGATCAATTGATATTGATTGAGTATAGGGAGATATTTCGTACTTCCGGAATCCGGACAGCGATGTGGGCTTGTGGCTCTGCTCTCCAGTTCCATGATCCATCCTTTGTACTGTATCGAATCTCGCAAGGAGTCATATTGGTCATATCAAATGAGGTGAAAGAGAAAGAGGAAGGAATCGGATACAAATGCAGGATACAGTACGTACCTGTCTGTAGGCTGTAGTTACTTTATCGGTCATGGAACTTACCAGGCTGCATTGCCTTAAAATAACCTCCGTTACCTCCATCGACTACATAGTTATGCTTGAAAGCGTAAGAAGGGCAATTTGGGCGTTAAAAGTTTATGCCGGGATGCCCCCGTATCATAGGGTTGTTTGAGAATTAGACTTATGATACATGCAGACATATCAGGTGCCCGCTTAGGACCCCGAAAAGTCGATGTTGAGTGGATTCGTTTGGAGAACCAAGGCATCGTAGTCGTACTCGTAGCAGCTGTATGGCATTCAAGCCACGACTGAGTTCTGGCAAGGCTATGTATCATGGATGGTTGAAGTTTGAAGTCTCGATGAGGTCTGCGGACCGGTAGGTAGACGGACAAAACCCTATTTCATTGTACACTTGGTCTGAGCTGGCCTCACCTCGTACATGTACAACATCCTTGTTACTACGTACATACATAATGTAGATCTGCGAATCTGACGGAGACTGGAGTAGGGAGGATTGACAGAGGTCGGATGAACCGATTGATCTAGTTAATCACTAGTGTGTACAGAGTACTGCTCCGGAGTCCGTAGTCATTATCTTGATATCTTGGAATGATACACGTCTATACTCAATACCGTTCTATACGGTACGATACATACAATGACCATATACATTTTGCTCCTTGTTGAGGGTTTATACCGGGCTTGCCAGTATGATAACGTCACTGTACATTACATTTGACGGATCACGGCAACACATACTGCAAACCTCCTTGTCTCGTGACTTGAAATGCTTATCTCCACGTGATCCGATTAGATAAAGTCAAAAATCCCCCTGAAGCTGGGGCCTTCCCGCCGTTAGCAACTTAGCACTTCCAGTCTCCATCGCTCCATCGAGTCCATCCTCAACTTGACTACTTTCAACGGCTTTACAGAAAAAAATGACATTTCAAAAGCCATTGGCCAATATATGAAGCTTCAGCTGCGGGTATCTCAGATTAGGATTGGCGGTTGAATGCCGAAGCGAACAATTAAACTCCGACCCTAAGGATTCAAGACTCCAACCACGAGAAAGTAATATCTCACGACTCATGGCATATTAATATGCATCTTCTCTCAGGCAATAATATCATCTTTTTGAATGCTTCGGTCAATCATGATTTCATCCAGCAGAGTCCAGACGCCTACTGCATACTACGCCGTGGATGATGAGGACTTCATCTTGCGGTCGAGAGGAGAGTTGCTTGCCATCGTTCGATAACGACCAGAGCTCAACAAGTGTCGACTCCGGGGCCATATCAGTTGCCTTTAAATTTATTCGCTTCTCGATCCACGGGTAAAATAACGGCTATGGCTAGTGCTTCTGCTAGTGGGTTCAGCCAGCCGCTGGTCAACCCGTCATCCGCCCGCGATGATCGTCGTCTGTCCGAAAAGCCGTGATACGAGAAGCATCATAGGCTTATACTTATTATACGCTTCAGACAATAGTTATTTCTTTCGGTTAATGATTGACTAAGATTATTTTCTCTTTCCGTTGCCAATGGCCATTTTGCTTCTTTTCTTTTTCGTTGATTGGGTGCGACTTTAGGCATTCAATATAACTATGCTCAGGTACGGACTAACTACGGAGTGCTAACGGAACTCCATAGATCTAACGCATCCCCATGCGTTAGGAAGGGTATTCAACCCACTGCCGATCGCTGTAAGCCCTTTTCTCATCGCGAACTACGGCAACATATCCACCGGAGATATATGGGCTGTTATATGGTCGTTGAAGAGTTCAGGACTCGGACAGGAACCGTACGGGACCTTACAGTCTACAGGCTCAAGCATGTCGATTCCTTTGTTCCGTTTTATATTGCTTTTGAGGTTTTATTCCGCTAATGCTTTTTCTCTATAGGCCTAGTCTCTGCCGGCAATTTTTTTCCCTCCCATTTTTCAAATATTATTTACCACTGGCCAACCAACCGCCGTTCCCCGCCCATTTTTTTCCTATCCCTGCCCAATAGAAGCTCGGATCTTCGTCTCTTTGCTCTGCTTCGCTATCAATTCCCTGTCCTAGTTTTCGTGCATCTGCAAATCCCGTCGGGCTCTGCTGTTTTACTTCAACCCTAGTACCTATGTTCGTCGTTGATTGATGATCTTTTGCCCGTGAAGCATTCAACTGTGCCCTGCCTGATCTTCTAGTTCGGTCTATATCCTAACTCGCATGTATACCCGGCCGCTACAGCCCACCCTTCCCTCCTTCAAATACTTGCACGTCCCTACATAGTACCCTCGTCCCCTAATAATTCTTCCTGTCAACGTTTTTTATAGCCGTTAATTTGGCCTGGAGTTAGAGAAAGATTGCCGTCTTCGCGATTCTTTTCGATACACCATGCCAACCTAATATTGGCTCAGATATCTGCATATCACGATCTCGTCTCATCATTGCCCTGCTTCTGCTGAATATGCGTCGCTACTCATAATTTGACCATTTCTTTGGCTTCTCTTTATCCACAAACCTATTTTCTCTTTTCCTTTCCATTTATCCCTCTCTTATCCGTAATCGGCGCTCCTCATTTCGAGCCGTCAGCTATCCATGGGCATGCATCCTGCCATGGACAACAGTCAAAGTGCGCAAAGCAATGACATGTCACATCCCTCATGGACTTCCTACAACCCTTCACAGCACTCGCCACCGATGGGTCCGATACCTGCTTATCACGGGTTTGGCTACGGTCCAACACCGTACAGCATGTCGATACCACCGCCTTACTCATCTCTATCCTTGGCAATGCCTCCGCAGCCATGGCCCAGTATGCTTGCCGGCCAACCACAATACTTGGAACAGGCCATTCCTACTACTTCAATGACTGCGTCTGCCTCAGCCCCTACGACCGTTCCTTCGGTGCGCAAATTGTCCGTTAGCGGACCAACTCCTCGAAGGACACTTTCAGATGATGATCGACGACGGATGTGTCGTTTTCATGAACAGAATAGGACTGCTAAGCAATCTGACATTGGAGGTACGTACCTAGCCACCATGGTCCCTATCCCGTACTCTGTGCCAAATGAGCAGATCTTCTGACAGATATTAACAGCTTTATTTGGCGTGGAAAGAAGGTACAGAGTAAAAGCATCCTGCCTGTTATCGCAAGTCTTTCTAACATGAGTATTGTTTGTTGTTCTGAAGTACGGTCTCGAAGGTGCTGCGCCAGAAGGATAAGTACCTAAACCCAAAAGAAGACAATCGGTCTCCGGCCAAAAAGACAAAAAGAAAGGTCCCCGACGTCGAAAAAGCTGTGTATAACTGGGTGGTCAAGCGGCAACAACGAGGTGATCCATTGACGGACGAACTGACGAAAGAAAAAGCCGTCCAATTCGCAAGTACGTGCGGTAATGCCGACAGAGAGAAGGTATTAAACCCAGACTGGTTGGAAGATTTCAAGCAAAAGCATAACCTCACCGATATGACATCTCAAAGACGAAGCTCTGCGGATGCGAAAAAGAGCCGACAAGGAAGTCCGTTATGCCTTCATATCGACGTACCCGTGGACACTTCTTTGCAGACCCCCATGATGGCCTCGCCTGTGTCTGCCGATGAACTATCAACGCCTTCTCCCCTGTCTCCGACTCACGTTCCGAAAAGTATGCAGAAGGAAGAGGGCAGGAATGTTAGCGAGGACCGTCCTTGCCGTTCGGCAGACTCCAACTCCAACTCCAACTCCTATGACGCCTCGGCTTCCCTCTCGAGCAGTGTTACGAGTCCATCGACTTTGATATCAGGCAGTCCTTTCACACCTAACAGCCAGTCGAATATGTCTTTCATATATCCTGATTTCCAACGACCGCGGAGCCAGACATTCCCGTTTACGGCAGTCGACCCAAGTTTGATCTCCGCAGATGGCAACCCTATAGATTCGTTTCCACACAGGCAAGCTAGTCAACCCTCACTATCAGTGACCGGGCTCGAGGCATCCTTTGAAGGAGATGCCAAGCTAAAGCCCGAGCTCGATAGCTCCTATGGATCTCAGCAACAAGACGGGTTCAATGCTGAAATGAGGCCGCCGTCGATGAACAAGCCTCCGATTCCTCAGCATGCAAACGACAACACTTCACCCTCCAACTTTCCTAATTCGCCGACGCAGGAACAGGCGCGACAGGCCGTGGAGCTGTTAATAAATTACTTTCAGCACCTACCATCAGGACTAGCTGCGCAGGATTATCTGAACATCGGCAAGCTGACGCAGATGCTCGAGATTGTCAGGAATAATCCACAGATGCTCCCGGAGGGCTTGGCCCAAGTTGATGAACAGGATTTCTACCCTATGAACAAGAAGAGAAGCATACATGCTCTTGGGTAGTGGCATGCACCTTTTTCCTTTTTCCTTTTTCTTTCTGTTTCTTATTTCTCTT
>HG983353.1:358957-377161 GCA_900006255.1 Xeromyces bisporus
TGTACGACACAAAAAGCTCATAATAGGAGAATAACGCTGCTTAGGATGCCTTTGCCATTCTCATCGCGGCGCAACATCCCTCCTTAAATCTCCTGGGAATCAGTACGGTCCATGGCAATACCTCCCTGGAGAATACAACGGCGAATGCAGGGAGCGTTCTGGAAGCAATTGGCAAACCCGATATTCCAGTTTACCCAGGCCATAGGAAACCGTTTTGTAGGCCATCGGTATATGCTCCGGATATACACGGTGAGTTCTCTTCCTAACTATACATTACCAGCACTGTTATAGCATACAATTGACCATGACGCTTCGTTTCTGTTCCGTAGGCGTCACGGGTCTCGACGGCACCGACCTCCTCCCTAAACCAACAAGACAACCTGTGCTGGACAAGAATCCTATTCTGGCTATGCGAGATGCACTTCTCGCCCAACCAAAGGGTACACCATGGGTTGTCGCTACGGGTTGCTTAACCAATGTCGGTCTACTCTTTGCAACATTTCCTGAAGTCGCAGAACATGTTCGAGGTCTGAGTATCATGGGTGCTGCCATTGGAAATAACTTTACAGAAGCCCCAATGAGCAGACTTCCAGGTGAACAGTCTAGAATTGGAAATGTGACACCATTCGCAGAGTTCAATGTCTACGTGAGTACAGATTTGCAGGGTAAACTACCAGAACTGCCTGTCTCTGACACACAAATAGATTGATCCCGAAGCATCGCAATCGATTTTCTCAAATCCTATTGTTGCACCAAAAACATCCGTCATGTCTCTTGATCTGACACACCAAGTCCTCGCCTCGAGTGAAGCCCAGTCTCGAATACTGCACGGCTCGACGGATTCATCTGCGCCCCCGACGACCCTCCGGCGTATCCTACATGCTCTTCTTAATTTCTTTGGAACAACATATGAAACCGTCTTTGGCTTGACTACAGGGCCACCGCTGCACGATCCTCTCGCTGTGGCTGTGCTTCTCTCGAATTTGAATCCTACTTTTGCGGAGAAGAACCCGTCAGCTCTCAAGTTTGATGATAGGAATGGCGAGCGGTTCAATGTCACCGTCATCACGGACGGGCTTCATGGACACGATGCGTCGATTACGGGCCAATTGGGTCGCACGGTCGTTTCACCCGCCGACGGAGCTGGTGTGGCTATTCCTAGGGGAGTGGACGTGGATAAGTTCTGGGGTATAGTGGTTGATTGCATACAACTGGCGGATGAATGCAATGCAGCGCGAGGAGCATAATAGTATAAATAAGTAACTGTTTTGGATATTTAAGTATGCTCGGAGGATCACAATTGACGTCGGATTGAACATGACAGATTTGATGCGATCTAACGGTCGACAATATATCCTATAATCATGGTCAAAATAAACCAATGGAAGCCAATTATATCAATCCAAAGCCATTACCACTCTCGAATGCCCCCATCAGGACCAGAAAACCCCTTAGGCAGCCATGGTTCCGTAACCTGAGAGACGCGACGAACAGCCTCCTCATCCACTTCAATCCCCAGACCGGGGCCAGTCAAAGCGTCGACAAAACCATCCTTTACGTCAAAAACCATGGCATCTTTCACGTAGCTAGTGATATCATATTCACCCGCCTCCAAGTTATAATGAATCCCAAGACCCATTTCCTGGATGGCGAAATTCGGCGTGGAAAGGTCGACCTGCATGCAAGCCGCCAAAGCAATAGGACCCAACGGGCAATGCGGAGCAACCGCAACGTCGTGCGTCTCCGCCATAGAAGCAATACGACGCAGCTCGGAGATACCACCGCAGTGACAAACATCAGGCTGAAGGACATCAACGCTCCCATCCTCAAGGAACCGCTTCACGTCCCAGCGGCTGTAGAGCCGCTCGCCCAAGGCGACAGGACACGAGACCATGTTGGATAGCTGCTTGATACCCTCTGGGTGTTCAGATAGGAGCGGCTCCTCGAGAAACAACGGATGGTGAGGTTCAAGGGCTTTGGCGAGTTGTCTCGCCATGGGCTTGTGCAGACGTCCGTGGAAGTCCAGCGCGGCGTCTAGGCTCAATGCCTTGACGGTTTGGAGTCGTTGGACGCTCGACTGTAGTACGCTGGGGGAGTCCAGCCAGTTCACGTCTTCCGTCGCGTTCATCTTGATGGCTTTGAAGCCCTGTGCTTGTCGGGATTTGCCCGCCGCTTGCACGTCTGCGGGCCGGTCGCCGCCGATCCACGCGTAGACGGACAGCTTGTTTCGGACTTTTCCTCCAAGTAGTTGGTGGATTGGGACGCCTAGACGACGACCCTTGAGATCCCAGAGGGCTATGTCGATTCCGGAAATGGCGGACATGAACACAGGGCCTCCGCGGTAGAAACCGAGACGCCATGCTGTCTGCCAAATGTGTTCGATGTCACTGGGCAAGTACAATTCGCATTTACCAGACCGTCGCCGTTTTCGGCAACTCCCCCGTTCGGGTTTAGCGCCGCTGTCTCGCGCACCCGATGCGGTTTAGTGCGTACTAGATTAGGTTTAGCCCAACACGCTATACTATGAAGGGAACTGCCGCCTGTCTCCGCCTTCACATCGTCCGCCGACTATATAAGACCGCTGGTGCGTCGCTTGACGACCACTTCTTCTCATTTCCTTTACTTCCCTCACCAACGCCGCCTCCGGCTCCCCATCATGTGCACCGGATCAGACCGTTCCGGTTCCCACCAACTCCACCCATCGGAGATGACCGCACAACAACAAGGACCGCTCCGCCTCCATCTCCTCACCGTGAACATGCACCTGTGAAACCGCCAGGCAGCCATAAACCACCTCCATGGTACGAATCACTGATATTACTGGATGACACAATATGATCCTGCGGTCATCGCATTATGACCTGAAGGAATGCCATTCAAAGGAGTTCTGCTGGCCGGCCCATGATTGTGTCCAGCTAGGCGGCGGTGCTTGCTCCGAATCATCCAACATCGGCAAGCGTTGCCTCTGCAAAGCAGCTGGATCTGAACACCAATGGCAAAAATGCCGCGTTTATGCCGCTCTTCCTGATAACAGGTCTTTGGGAATTCGTGTTGCATCACCCGGCCAGGGCCTGGAATTGTTGAGCAATTTGGCTCACTGACAAGTGTTACTTCCGCAGAGTCAGCCGAATTTGAACACCAATGGCAAAAATACCGCATTTTTGCCGTTCTTCCTGACAGCAGGCCTTTGGGAGTTCCTGTTGCATCACCCGGCCAGAGCCTAGAATTGATGGGCCGTTTGGCGCGTTTTCTGATTGCCTCAAGTGGGAAACTGATATGCTTGATTGATTACATTCGAAATTCATCGTGCTGAGATATTCTGTTGCAATCCTGCGATGTTCGGAGCCGTTCATAGTGCTAGCAGCCCGACTTGGGCTGACTCTCAAAGGCAATTATGTGCGCGGCGGATCCTGCGTTGTTTGATTGCGTATCTCTACTGTTGGATTTTCCGCTTATTGATAGGGGTGTACCGAGGTGAACTTGTGATTATGGATGTCAATGGCTGGGTCACTGATTTCATTTTCACCGATCAGCATGCGGGTCGACGGATTTTGTGGTCTGTGGGATGTGTGCCATTGTGCCAGGTCTATTGCATGATATTTGTGCTTTGGGCTATAAAATCCTATCTTTCCGTCTGAGAGTATCAACTCTCCCCATACCATCATCGCTTCCCTTTTCATTTTCTGCCTCTCATTTTCGATTCTCTTATGGTTCGTTTTAAACAATGAATATCAAATCTTTCCTGTATTTATGTTTTCAAATGAAAATACGCCTTGTGCTGAATTATTAATAAGTAAGACGGTGCATGCTATCACTTCTTGATCCATCTAACTATTCATGCACTGTGAGACATTGGGTTATATATTTGACTTCCACTCCTCATTACTCTGAGCTAGCATTTTAGTTTTGTTGCTTCTGTAATACCTCTTGTCTCTACAATTTATAGTTCGGATGGATATATATTGATTCTTGCTTCAAAGGGCTCTGCTTTCAATATCTCTTCCCAGAGGTAGCTAATGCAAAGGCTTTTGTGAGGCTTCCTAGAAAACCACTTGAAATTCCGAGCTATGATAGCAGCTGAACATGTTGACTGCAGAAAGATTATTAGATTGCAAGACAGTATTGAATATTTCTTGGGAGTTTACCATATTTCTGTCTCAGCAACCCTTTCTCGGAGTTTCAAATGTAGCCTTCATAATTGTGAGCCCCTATCACTGTACACCCTGTCTGTGTCTGCCATGCAGTCTTAAAGGTTGAAAGGCGAGCACCCTCCTGCCTGTGATGCTTTTATGTCCTTCTTATCATGTAACGTGGGGTAATTGAAGACTTCTTTTACCCAATTTAAGTCCAATTAGGAAAAGGGCCCAACTTTGCATCTTTTATTATATGCTCTCTCTTTATTGAACATCTCTTTCCTTCTCACCTGTTCCCAAGAACCCGCCACGACTCAAAACATACCCAGGACACCGAGATGATACAAGAAGCAAGCAAGCTTCCCGTAGCTTGTCATCAAATCCTGTATCTTTCGACCTTGAATCTTTATTCGCTCTTAATGATATAATCCACCACCTTGGCACCAAGCAAAGCACAATGTGGGTTTTATCGCATATGTCCACTGTTTTAAATCGCTCCTCATCGCCAAAGATAATTGAATTGGGCTGATTTTTATCATTGCAAACCGCCCAAACCGATTCATAATGATGCAACAGCCGGCCTCTGCGGATATGCCAGCATGGGTCAGACTTTGGACGAACTGTTTCCAGGAAAGGAAAAATGGAATTCAATGTGGGCATCGAAAAATCTAGCATAGTCAGTTGCGTAGGTCTTGAAGGTTTGTCTTGAGGGTTTGTAGAAAACTGACAATCTGGGCGATTACCAACTTTCAATATAACCAACTCCAGCAATTCCTCCTCCTTGTCCAGCGACTGCCAGAGTGCATCATCAACAGTATTTTGTGAACTTAGTTCAATAAGGTGGGAACGAAAATCTCGGGCGGTGGCTCTGGGTGTGCATTAGTCATGATACAAGGAAGTTTAGCTCATTCCCTACCGTTGTTCAACCTGGATTTTAGCACGCTCACATTCACCCTTTGATATGCGTTTCAAGGGCCGAGGTTTACCGGAATTTATCCTGAAAGGCTGCTTCTCAGAGAAAGTGTATGACTCTGAGAAGTCATATAAGACTGTATCATAGATGTCACCGGGGAGTCGAAAATGACTGTCCTTAACATCTCCATGGGTTACCCCGATCCGATGTAACGCATCCAGGCGACGAAGTCGGTCTTTTAGCAAAGAACAGTACCATTCATATTCAAATGGACTTAGAGGTAGGTTCGTAAGGATATCCGAGAAGCCTTCAGGCAATTGTGAGGTGTCCTCACCAAGAACACGTCGAGAGCACAAGTTCGGTTTGATGGCTTCTAGCATAATCGCTCGCGGATTTGCACATCCAGAAGAGAATCTAGATCTTTGCATGTTGGTGACCACACCATAAAAATTTGGAAAATATATTCTTTCCTGGGTAGAACAGAAGCGGTCAATGTGGCTATATGCCCGAGCCTCCCGGCAAAACCTATCAAATTCGTGCACAGCATCGTCTATCAATTGTGGATTTTGGCGTCTTGACCATCCGAGACGGAAAAGCTGCTCTATGGCCTGCTCCTTGGTATAGTCAGGAAACTAAAATGTGATTAATTCAGGCAAAGCGTACAATGAACGTATCAACTTACAACTTTGCCTATGTATTTTCTGCGTCCATTGCTCCAAAGCCAGAACACCTGTATGTTTTTCTGATTTGTTGGTCTTGATTTATCGGCCAGGTCTCCTAGTATCCAGTTTTCAACTTCTGGACGGAAAGGTCGGAACTCTTTTTCGCCATTGATTTCTTTGTCTTTGATGAACTCCGGACGGTTGCCAGAGAAAAATAAATTTGTCCAGGAATTTTCTTCCTCCGTGACAAGCATGGGCGGGCGGTCAAAAAGATTGACTATGAAGCGAAACCTCAGGCTAAATCTCTGAAGTTGTTGGCGAAGAATTCAGCTAAGAATGTACCTACGGTTTAAGAACGTCGAGGAAGATATGGTGTCTTAAAAGGGATATTCGGTGTCACGTGAGAATACTTGCTTGCCGCAGGCTACAATCTTGGGAGGCAGACAGCGCGAAGCCAAGAAAAAGTCTTGTGACCTTGGTCTCCACTTTGCTCGTTTTCTCCCTCCACCATTTTTTCCCTCCATTTTTTTAATATGGCCCCGCGCAGACAGCAGAGCCTTGTTGCGTTTGCATGATCTATTATTTGCGACCCACTAGAATTCGGCAGATATCCAGTATTCTGGGTAGTTAATCATCTGCTGAAAAGTGCGCGGAGTAGGTGGTCGTAGCATGGGAAGGGAAATTTGATCAATGGTATGTCGATATCGACAATTTCATGTATAATCGCAGAGTCCGATTATCCAAGGGGACCTGAGTTCAAGATTATGTTCAATGTGATATCTTGCAACCATAATCCCAGAATGTCGCTCAGCTGAATTTACGCACACAAGGCTAGTAGAAGATGTTGCGCGATGTCATGGCGGTCTCTATATTATAATCTCCGGCGAACTTGTCTCCCCTGTTTCCCCTGTTTCCCCTTTTTGTTCTGACGGCGAGTCGGCGGGGGTGATGTATGCTTTTTCGAATCCTCCTGCAGGCGCCTAATGCGTGCACTCCTTCGGAGTTTGACGTTCGATGGTTGAGCTTTTGATTTTGGAGCACCTGGCGTTTGAATCGTGCGCGGGTCTTCGGCGGTCGAATATTGTATCGGTGTCGGAGTAGGATTGTTCAATAGTAGCGGAAGGACATTTATAATAAATCTAATGCGATAATTGTACCCATCACTTTGAATAAAGTCTGCTGCGTATTTGACCGCATGTTCATATTTCTTGGTTGACAAGTCCTTGGTTGACAAGTATGCAAGAAGATCTGACAGAATTCTGTTTTGAAGATCCTCAAATTGATCTTCCAATTCCTTGTTTCTGTTCTGCCATTCAATCTTTATTGCTTTGATATCATAGTGTCTCATTTGTCCGTACCCTCCGGTAGTGATGAGCTCTTCCACGATGTCGACAAAATCCGCCAAATCGACAAAGCAGGATTCCCGCTGATTAGATGGCAGCAAATCATCAGCTTCGGCCGGCGACATACCAAGCCTCTCAAGATATTCTTTGCTTTGTTTGAGATCAAGAGGAGACTCAGTGTCCGTTATTTGGGTAGATGGAGGGCTAGAATGTAAAGCAGGATTCATGATGTGAGTTTTGATTGACTGGAAGTGTATGTGTCCAAGTGAGTTGGGTGTGGTGCTGGTTGTTTCGTGGGAACCAGGTCCAACGTCAGGGAGAATGGCGGCAACTTCCGGAGCAAGAGGAACATTTTCACGACGACGATCCGCACCCTTCTCCATTATGAGGCGCATGTTAGCCGTGAAATAAAGGTCCACGGGCGTACCCTCGCGCTCATGCTGCAGCAGCTGCTCCCGGGCAGTGCGATACACCCCGATGTAAGGGTTGCACTGATGCAGCATGTCCGTCAACATACTGAGCGTGCGGCCGCAAAGTCTAGGATAACGCCGTTGTTGGATATCCGTGACCATGTCCGGATCGTAGATCCAAACCTGGGCACCAGCAGGCGTAGGATTATCCTCCGGGTCAACTGGGCCGTGCAAATGACACAGCTGCCCCTGGATCTGAAACGGAATGAACCCTCCAGTCAACCGTTGGTCGGCACGATAGCTTAACGACGTGAAGCACAGGGCCGAGTTGTACTGGCGTATGATCCTGCGGAAGTCTTTGGCTTCTTCATCGGTGGAACTCAGCAGCTCCTTCAATTCCGGCGGAGGATCACTGATAGGCTCCAAATGGACGGCACCATTCTTACAACATGTGCCGAACTACGGTCGGGAATTAGGAGAATTCGAAAGTTTTTCCGCGAACCAATGCAGGGCGTGACATTTGGGGCACTCAACGTTCATTTGACCGAAGTCCAGCCGCTGGCGACGTGGATACTCTGAAATGAAGGCTGCAGGGAGTCTCTCACGCATAGCAGCGGCCTCCTCCTGCCTCCGTTCCTGATACCTCTGTCTCTGGTGATCCCGACACCCCTGACACTTTTGGACGTTGGAGCGGCTAACCCCGTGGAAATGGGAGGCAGGTCGGTACTGCTGACAGCGACTACAACGACGATGGTCGGAAGGTATGCCGCCTTCGGCAACAGAAGCGACAGAAGCCGATCGCCTGCGATCGGGGGTTTGACGGTTACGACGGGCTTGGTCCCCGGCCCGACGGGCTCGGTCCTGGTCACGGCGGTCTTGCTGAAGCACACGAAGGACGATAGTCAGCGGAGGGAAGACGATTTGAAAGAGAGGAACAACAAACACGACACGGCTCGCAGGAATTCCATAGGCCAAGCGCGGAAGTAACTCTGCGTTTTTTATGGAAGAGAGACACGGGGAGCACGGCCTTGCAATGAGAGCAGACGCGCGTGTCGCCGTCGTCGCCGTCGGAAACAAAAGGGCGACGGGCAGGGGTGGCAGAGGCGACGCGGTTGTCAGCAGAAGACATATTGGCGACACGGGCAGGGACAGGGGGGCAGATGGGAACGGGAATCTTGGTATATGATAGTAGATTGAAGTTTCCTATCCTATCTACACATCAACGTACTATACTAAAGATTATATAGGAATATATTAGAATAGAAGTGATGGAATGATGGAAAAGAAACAAACAGTGGACGGAAATACGGTTGACGGGAAAGACCAGGAGCGAAACACGAAATTTCGTTAGCGTTGCGCCAAAATGCGTCCATATATATAAGATGATCAATGAGAACAAGGTCCAGGTATGCCAACTTACAGCCCCAAAGCATCTTTACAATGTCATCTAGAACAGAACTTTGCGAGAAGCATTGATACCACTTAAATTCCATCTTTCTGGGGCAGTCCGCTCCATCCATATCGACCAATCTCCCCAGAACGCGGGCCTCATGATCTGCGCATACTCCCAATAATCCGGATACCAGCCTGCATACTCCCAGTCGATAATCCCTGTGATGTTACCGTTCTCATCAATCATGATGTTTCGAGGTGCGATATCCCCATGCGCGAACACAGCATGGTCAGATTTGGGCAGCATGTTGGGTAATTCGTGTTCGTACCGACTACCCCCGCAATGGAGATAACGCTCATAGATGCGAGCCCGTAGGTCTGAATCGCTGGTTAGGGGTCGGGGTGGTGATTGTAGATCCTCTAGTAAGGGGTCTTTTGACGGGGAGCCGTCTGCGGCGCATTGAAATATACCCTCGTATTGAGATGGGACGGACCGGATTTCGGAGATGAGATCCCAGGTCTGACGACAAATAGATTCTTTGCTTTTTTCGTCCATCGTATCCCATGTCCCTTCTAAGGGAGATCCCTGGACAAGGGACATCTCAATAAACCCATTGTACTCGGAGCTGAAATTCGTATGGTACACTTTTGGTACAGGCACGGTGGTATATCTAGAGATAAGTCTCATAGCTTCAGCCTCAGCGGGCCGCACCCCATGCCCGGACTTAGTCACAAGCGAGAAATCATATTCAAGTATAATCGTGCCCATTGGTTTGCCGAGCACAGTAACGACCTCTTCGTCAGGGGCCAGGTCGAAGAAATTGAAGGCGTTCACGGAGGATGGACATGGGAATAATGTTTGGCCTCTTTTGATATATCGGTTTCCTTCTTGAAGATTTTGTGTCCGAAAAGGGACGCCTTCGGAGATATCAATCATCTTGGCGGCAGATGCGTAGTTCTCGTGGTGCTATCGATGTCAATTGGTGATGTGACCTGTGTTCACATTATATATAGGTCTTTAAGTATGTATATACGATCATACTCCAGATGAACCCAAGAGACGCGGGGATGGGATGACGATGCTTAATCCAATAATTGTAATTGGAATAGAGAAGAGGAGAGGAGAGACTATTATACTAACTGAGTTAACAGAAGAAACGAGGTCTGACCGCGAGAAAGGACAAGGCCAGTGGCCTCTTTCCCGCTGAGACCTCCCGAGAGCCCGCCTCTCCGCCGCGGAAACACCCCCCAACMCCCCCCAACACCCCCCAACACCCCCCAACACCCCAACACYMMCAGCCCAACCCCCCGAAACACCAACGCCAGACCACCTCCCAAAACCTCATCCGTCTTACTGCGATGCCCCCTGCCAACTCACTTGTACGATCATTCCTCATCTTATTCCTATAGAAGTAGTATCAATCAGTTGGCCAACGCCCGTCCAACGCTCTAACTAATCGCCCATAACTCTCTAGCAGGGAACGCCACCTCTGTCGCCAGCTGCGCCTGCGCCTGCGACGTCCGTCCAACGGTCCGGTGTCATCTCTCCTTCCGTCCTCTCAGACTTCGCTTCCACCCTTATCAACCGTCCAGGGGAAGACGACGAAGATGCTCACCAAGACAACGTGAATTTCCTCCGTACCAATGTGCGCTCGTCCCCCGATTCCTCCTTAAGCCGTCAACGCCGCCGACGACAACAACAACAACATCAACAACACCACCACCACCACCACCACCATAATCACCATCATCAGTACCTTACAGATAACGATAACAACGAAGACGAGCGCGATCGCATGGATCTAGACGATCCCTGGGGCCTAGGACTAAACTTGTCGGACATGAATAGCCGTATCCGCTGGGTGAACCGCCACCAGGACGACGAGTTGTTGAGCGATATGCCAAACTACGAAGACCGTACGCCTGAACTCCCGTCGCTCTACGGTTGGGCGCTTGGCGAAGACGATCCCGCATACGAATTACTCCAGGAGTGGTTCGCTAATGATAGCGAGCTTGAACGCGGCGTGGCGCAACGCCGTCATGCTAGACGTGAGCCCAGCAGCGGTCGTACCCTCTCCCAGCACCTCGCGGATGCCCATGGTGGCAGTGGCCAACACCAACACCGGCCTCATGACAACATGGTCCCGACGGAGACATTGCTGCAGTCTGTGAGACGTCACCCGCGGTTTGCCAGAACACGCACACTCCACCACTACATCCTGGACCGGGATCGAGATCGCGAACCCGATGACAGAGACCGTTCTACGGCGTCAAGCTCCAGGGCATATCGGTTCCTACCAACGACCACTCGTGGTGAGCCTCAGAACCTAACGCACAACGACCTACGATCTCGACTAAGGGCGCACCGACAAATGTACCTGAACCACCCACCAAACCGGCGACTGAAGGAGACCATCAAGTACCTCGAACACTTACGGTATTCAAGCACCTTGGAAGAGCGAATCTCGTCAGCAGCCGCCGTTAGCTATTTCAGCGCCGAGCTCTTCGCCCACGACGAGGACGACTTCATCCTGGACACATCGTCGATAGCACCGCCCGCAGAATGCTCCTGGTTCCGCCCGGGGATGGTCTTCTCGGGCTCCCAACGCGCAGCGCGCACCACCGATACCCTTTTTTCGCACCGTCCACACGCAATCAACGATCCCATCATTGTCAACGGGAGCGAGGGCTCCCGACTAACTGTACACACGTCCAACGGGCGTCGATACCTGTCCCACGACCGTCCCAGGGCCAGCAAGGACGAGAACTGGCCCGTCACGGTCACGATCCACAGTATAAACTACGACGACATGACTCTCACGGGCACCATGGAAGCATACAACATACCCGACAAGTCAACGCCGACGCCGGACGCGCAGATCATCACGTTCTTGGAGGGCGAGATCATCGACTTCAATAAGCACACGCTGGAAACGGGCAAGTTCAAAGCCGACGCTGATACGGATAGCACGTACTGGCGAGAATTGCAGCCGTTCAAGGACCTAACGGATGACGAGGTGGTTAAGAATCTGGTAAGCAGGAAGTGGATTACGGAGGAGTTGTCGAAGCGGTGGATTCTGATGCGATGGAAGGGTGAGTGAGCTTTCTTTTTCTTTCTTTCTTTCTTCATATCTTCTTTCACTTTACTTTATGAGGCTTTCTTCTAACTGACTGCGCACAGAACAATGCTTCGTCACGCCTCCCAGAGACATCCACTCCCGCCAAACCCTCACCATCTCCGGCTTCTATTATATCTGTCTTCGTCGCGATAACGGGCAGATCGAAGGCCTCTACTATGACCCCGGGAGTTCACCGTATCAGCAGCTGTCATTGCGTCCGCAGACTCCGAAGATGGCCTGTCCGTCTTATAAGTTCCGGTAGCTTAGTTTGGGTTGTTTGGGGTTCTTGGGGGTGTTAATTGCTTGCTTGTGCTTCTTTTCGTGCTGCCCGTCGTTGTCGTCGTCGTTGTCGTCGTTGTCATCTATTATATCATACACGTTCCGTACTCCGGAGTCCGTACATTGATGCATCGCATTTCTTCTCTTTTTCTTTTCTTGAGACTTGAGTGATTGGAGATACATAATACCTTTTTTCTGTTCCTTGTTTTGTACGGTCCTGGTTCGAGTTCATCTTCTAGCATATCATACTCTTTTCTGGCTTGCTAGCAAGCATGATGCATACATATCCTGACGTTTTGTTCTTGTTCCGTTCTTGATCATAATTATATTGGGTTGATTTCAAATGAATTCAATTGAATACCATCAAAAATGATATTTCATTCCACTCCTAATCCACTGTTCGTATACACATGCACATGCACCGGTCCATACATCACATCACATCACATGAGGACGCTCCAAGACCCGAGACGAGACGTGACGAGACGAGATGACGAACACGAACACGAACAGCAGAACCGACAGCAGTCTAGTCTAGTCTAGTCTACCCTTACTGCTCGGTCTGGAAGTAGTTCAGGAGGACAGAACGCTCCTGAGACTCCTCACCCCAGTCCTTGACGACGACGCAGGAGCAGTTGACGACCTTGCGAGCGTTACCGTCACGGTCGAGCTGGCCTATTCAGACGAAGCAAGCAACGTATTAGCAAACCAACCCATCGACAACCATAGATAAGCAAAGTAAAGGAAAGGACTCGCGAAACCCTCCCCAAAAAAGCAAGTATAAAATAGAATAAACAGGATAGACGGGGGGTTACATACAAAGACCAACCCACTCCCCCAACATCTTCCCATCAGGAACCTTGATCAACGGAATCTTATGCTCCGAGCAAAGCGCCACAACCAGCTTCTTGTAAGCCTCCTCCTCGCAGCCCTCGTTGAGCACGCACATGTGCGCCTGCCGACGGTCCAGCGTCTTGGCCGCCTCGCGCAGCCCGCGCGACAGGCCGTCGTGGATCAGCGAGATGCGGAGCACGCCCTTCAGCGCGTCCAGGACCGACATCTGGCCGCTGGCGCCGCCGGCGTCGGCGGAGACTTCGACTTCGTCCGCGGGCGCGACGGGGGGGTTCTCTTCTCCGTCCGACTGGGGGGGTTTCGTGTTAGTTAATTGAACCGTATGTGGTGTGGCTCGATTTGGGCGGTTTCTCTTACCATTTTGGCTTGTTAGTTGTTTCTAAGTGTTTGAAAATGTCGGATTTTCCTCAAAGAGTCTCGGGTTCGTGGTTAGGTTGGCGATGGAATCGTCGTGTCGTGGTCTTGTCGCTTTTGAGAATTTCCAATGCTGGTCTCGGTTAATTTGCGGCGCGTGCCGTGTGTGCCCTACATTATGTAATCTGCCAAGAGCAACACGTGACATAAATAGTCTTCCTTACATACAGAGCTCTGTACCAGCGTACAACACGAGTACATACGGTCCAAGAATCTACGAACGG
Source organism: Xeromyces bisporus (assembly GCA_900006255.1). NCBI lineage: Eukaryota > Fungi > Ascomycota > Eurotiomycetes > Eurotiales > Aspergillaceae > Xeromyces > Xeromyces bisporus. Next base: position 372,699 of record HG983353.1, read on the forward strand.
GAAGCATTGAAGTAAGAATAATCATGAGTGGCCACCGCTCACTCTCAAATTGTTATCCAAGCCGCCCAAATCAAAAAGAAACGATCGCTTCCGCTCAAGCAACGAAGAGGTATCATAATCATACAATGGAATGATAATCCACGCGTACATATACACCATGTCCATGACCGTCCAGCGTCGTCAATTACTCTCAATCAGCGTCATAAGAGCTCATCAAACATATGTACTTGGCCTTCGGTGGCCGTAGCCATTGGCTAGGCCGTTCGGTCTCGCCGAGACATTACTGTTGTCTTCTAAGTAACCGAAAACGTGTTCATTAGATTGCGGTGATCCGAAAGCAGGCGAGGAGGTTTCAGGAGGTTCGAGGTCGATGTGCATTTTGAGGAATTGAATCTTGAAGCCTTGAAGGTGCGGGACATGGGGGACGAAGTCCATGAAGTCAGAAAGCTAGAGAACGGAATGTCAGCACATGCTGGTACAAGCACTCGTCGTGGTTAAACGGGCGATTCTTACCCTAACCCAAAACACATGATCCATTTCGAAATATTTGGGCCGTGTTTCCGTATCTTTCTGCATGACTTCCCCAAAGGACGAGTCGAGAAATCCCGCATCGTCTGCTTGAACGAGCATCCTGCGGGTCACTCGCCAGAGATTCATCCGCTGAGTGGCTGTTGCTGTGCGTTTCTCCCAGCTAGCAACTGTAACATCCGAGAGTTAGACAACCAATCCAACAGAACATCACACCACAAAGAATACAACTTACACTGACGTAGCTGCAGATCATTGGTAGCCAGCAAAGGTGCAACCAAGTAATTGGGAACCCATTTCTCATCGGCAAACTCTGGATCACAGTACGGGTCCAGCTGTTTCGTCTGAGCAGTGACCAAGGGCATGAATTTCTTCAACCATGCGTGACTTCTCGCTCTGGGGTCGTTGGAGCCTACAAGATTCGCTGCGACACGAAGCCGATTAGGTAGAGCATTTCTGCGTTGCTGCTCCTGCTCTTCCTGCTCCCTCCGTTGCCTCTCAAACCGAACCCGTTCTCTTTCGAGTCGTTTTTGACGATCATCCTCAACCTTTTTGACACGTCTCTGTTCTGTCTCTTTGCGCCTGCGCTCTTCTTCCCCGGTCTTCTCATGGGCGTGGCGAGCCGCTTTCTCTGCTACCTCATCTTTTCTGGCTAACTTCGTCCGTTCTACCTCTTCGCGCTGTTGTTCTTCAGCCTCAACATCCGTTCTCTTTCTATCAATCTTCTCCAACGGTATATCACTCAGACCTCGAGCCTCATGCTTTTCACGCTCTTCTTTCACGCGAGTGTCATGGAGGCTCTTGTGGTCAGTTTGATCCTGTTCAGGAAGCGATGACACTTTGCCGGGATAATCCCGCTCTCGTTCTGCAGAATCATGTTCCTTTTGGCGTCGGTAAGATTTCGGCTCCTCCTCAAACAGGTCGTCAATATCCGTTGTGTTCCCATTTGTCGTGCTAGGCGTGACATCATCTGATAACTCTCTGCGTCTCTTCTTGTGCAGTCCATCATAGCGACTTTCGGATTCAAGTCGGGAGCGGCGCGACGTTTCCGGAGAAACGCTACTTCTGGTACGCTTCAATACGGGCTTAGACGATACGGTGCCATGGGAATTATCACGTGGTGCATCATCTTCATCTTTGCCAAACAAATATTCAGATAACGACGGACTCGCTCTCCTGCCATCCCGGCCATGAGGTGGTCGACCTGCTATGGAACGTTTCCTCCTGAGAGATTCTTCGCCACGGACTGTTGAGTCGACATCGCTATCTCTGGCCTTGCGCCTAGGATAGTCAACGCTGTCCGGTGACTTGGGCAAATTATCCGAGCGCGAACGACCGACAGCTGGTCTCTCCTTCGGATGTAGCGTTCCGTTGCGTCTTGGCTCCTTGGCACTGGTATTCCTTGACGAGGTATCTCGACGATGAGTTGTACTGGAACTTTCCAAGGCCTTCCTCGGTCGAGTCAGAGATGGTGACCTTCGCTGTCTCGGGCGTCTGCTTTCTCTTTCCTTGTCGCGCGAGCGGCGAGGTGAAGACAAGTCGGGCCTGCGGTTCTTTTTTGACTTCAAATAGTTGTCGTAGGCGTCAATCAAGAGATCGTATTCATCCTCCCAATCCTCACCTTTACGCTCTCGAGACAGTTCAAAGTAGGTACGGTCACGGTATAGTCGACGTGTAGGATTGAAACCAGGTTGAGATAAGAGGAGTTTAATGACTTCGAGATTCCCTCTGCCAATTGCAGCCAGCATCGGAGTGTTGTACCCAGCTTTCTGAAGGCCGCCTTGTACGGGATTCGGGTCGGGATCAGCATCACCCATGCCGAGCAGTAGAGACAATACCTCATCATGTCCACCTTTGGCCGCAGCGATCAGGGATTCAGGATCTGCCTTCTGTCCAACATTAAGTATGTTTGCAACTCCAGCGATGTCACCTTTAGCAGCAAATTCCCGGAGATTCTCTGGTGTTGCCTTTGTCCAAAGCAGGTCATTCCTAGTCGCTTCGCTTCTCACGGTTTTGCGTTTAGGAACTGCGCCGAAGACAGGTGGGCTGCGTGCTCCATGTACTGGAGACTCGCGTGGACTCACAACGGAAGCCCGTCGAGAAGATAATTCCCTGAAACCAGACCGCTCCTCAGACCGTCGTTTTGAGTTCGGATTGTTCTTCGCATCAGCTAGAACGTGTCGGATCTCATCGTAATCGTCCAGTTCGGACGGAACGAGCTCGTAGGGTTCATCGCCCTCTGCATTCACCGCACGAGGATTTGCACCGGCTTCGAGCAGGAGTTTAACGACTTCCAAATGCCCGTTCTCAACAGCGTCAATCAACGGTGTGTCCTTGTCGATGTTCTTGGTGTTGACTTCGCAACCAGAGTCCAGGAGGAACTTCACGATGGGCGCGCAACCCTCCAAGGAGGCTATTTGCAAAGGGGTATTTCCTGCATTATCGGCGACGTTCAGATCCTCCGGATGTTCGGCATACCTTGCCTTTGCCGCCTCCGTCTCTTGGGCAGCGCAGGCTCTCGCAAGCCTCGTTCGGCCATTTTGATCTCGTTTCTTTTGACCTAAGAGTTTCGCCGGTGAAGCTGCAGAGCCATCGCCAGCTGCAAGTCTCCGCAAACGGGCGCTGGGTAAAGGTGAGCCACTAGTGGAGGAAGAAGCTGATTGTCTGTCCTCAGAAGCCTGTCTCTGGAATCCGATCATAAACGGTGGAGGTGCCTTTCTTTTCTTGCGCATATCCCCTGTGATAGCATGTGGAGGGCCGGAAGTGGTTCGTTTATGAGTTGGACGGGTGGGCGACATAGAATGCTCGTTGAAGGCGGGGCGGGTGAGCGGTGCACTATCGACTTCTCGTTGTTCTCTGTTGCGTGGAGCGACCGAAGAGCCCTGGGAGCGCACTTGGTTCGACACGTCCGTATCATCCTCAACAGTTTCACTGAAAAGGCGTTTTCTGGATCCGGAATTCTTCTCTTCGCCTTTGAACGTAAAAGGGCTTGAGCGCGACGTGTCAAGTTTGTTCGACGAAGATGCGGGGGCTTCGTTTTTCTCTTCCTTTATAGCCGACAGTGCTGCAGACGAGGATTCCTGCCGCCTAACCGGACTTCCGGGACGGTAGTCGCGTTCACCAGTGATTTGTGTATCGCTATCCATCCACTTTCTCTTCCTAGGCGAGAAATCATAAGGGGACAAAGCACCATGCGCAGCATTGACGCTATCGTTCATAGCATCAAGACGTCTCGGGTCATGTTGTATAGGCTTCTTCCTTTTCTCCGGTGACAATGACTCGCGACCGGACTGGATAATCGTTTCTGCCTCCGAGTCAGCCTTAGGACTCAAGGGTTGATTGCTATCGACCTTTTTCAGAACATCCTCCCTTGCTGCACGGAATGGCGGAGAAGCGGTTCGTGGTGAATGCGATTCAGGAAGCGTTTGGCTGTTCACTTTGGCGGAAAGAACGTTGTTTCCGGCATTCAAGGCAGTAGGCAGGGAGGTAACGGTGTCGACATTATTCATTCTGGGAACATCAGAGGGCTGGAGGTTCTGATCGTCATTTTTAGAGGCCGTCGAAAAGAGGGAAGGTAGTCGCTCGGGAACCCAGGGAGGGCGAATTGACAGCTGGTGGTCAATCCTTGCAATAGCCACGATGAAAATAGGAGGAAAGTATAATCGAAGTACGGATAGGAGGGATGGATATCTAAGAATTGAACGAGTTTACACCGTGTCAAAGTGAGAAGGTGTAAAGTGCAGTTTGGAGCCCTTTCTATTGAAAATCTCAAATAAGATAAGTTGTTAACAACACAAAACGCAGTCAGAAGTCAGGAGACGGGAGGATAATAAGATGAATCGTATAATAAGTCAAGTCAGAACCGTGGAAGGAATATAGTGGTTGGAGGCGAAAAGAGAAAGGAGAGAGCGAGAGAGAGAGAGAGAGAGGGGGGG
>HG983353.1:407933-433561 GCA_900006255.1 Xeromyces bisporus
TGGTGGAAGTCCCTTGTGCAGCCGGTCCCGACAAAATATGTATATCTATCGGGCTATCGTTCGTTAGTATATATTTAACTTTCCATGTATGGTAGGCTACATACATGTAAGTGTCATACAATCGCACAGCATGATGTTCCAACAAATGCCGACGCGGGGATCGGGAGAGAGATCAGCCCGACCAGGCCATTCAATGTTAATCGCTGTCAAACCCGATCCTTCAAATGAAGACATAACATGATTTAGAATTGAATAAGTTAGGCCTACCGTTAGACCTTTAGTCCGTCACCTGCTTGTCAACGACATCAGTAACATTGAACAACAACAAACCATGTCCGATATCAACGTCACTCCCGGAATCAGAGCCATCCAGGCCGTTGGGATAATCGGCTCTGCATTTGCTGCTGGTACATCATCTCCTACACGTATACACTTAAAACAACTCAATTAATCAACTACCACTAACTCCCAAAACCATTATTGTTGATAATTAGGAGGAATCTTCACCTGCTCAGCAATATCCATCCCAGCCTTCCTCACCAACACCAAACCCAACACCAACACCACCCCCCGACCACACCCACATACCACAGCCACCCAATTCACCACCTTCTACAACCGCGGCAAGAAGACCTTCCCACCAATCGCGGCCATCGCTAGTGTCGCATTTGGCTACTTGGCCGCTACCGGTACCATCACCAATAGCAATAGCAATAGCACTAGCACCACTGGCACCACTGGCAGTAGTGATGCTGGATTCTGGTATTATCTCGGTGCGTCGGGGGCGACGTTGGCGATTGTGCCGTTTACGCTCCTTGGTATGATGGGGGTTAATAGGGCTATTATGGGGTTTGCGGGGGAGCGTCGTTCTTCTTCTAACGCTACCGGGGAGGGTGTCAAAGATGAGGGTGGTAGTGGTGATGATGGGAGTGTCGAGGAGTTGAATGGGTTGTTGAGGTCGTGGGCTGTGCTTAATTTCGCTAGGGGGTTGGGGCCTTTGGTTGGGTGTGTTTTGGGGTTTGTTGCGGTTTTTCAATGAGGGTTGTTTTGTTCCTCCTGCTATACCTACTGTAGCCATGATATGAGATTAAAGGAAATAGATGTACGAATACATACGTCGTCCGCGTACAGAGATGGGAAACCAACATATTACTGATAATCTGCTTGGGTATCGTATCGTCAACAAATAGACCATCCATCCATCTCACTCGACCGGCGTATCTGAGGCAGGGCCGTCGTCTGAATCCCGCTCTACCGTCGACCACTCGTTCGAGTGGTATAGCGACTCGTCTTTCGAGATCTCTTCCAACGGACTCGGATGCTCGTCTGCTGCTTCTTCCTTTTCAGGTACAGCTGCATCGACGTCGGCGTCGGCGTCGGCGTCGGCATCTTCACCAGTCTCTTCCTCTTCTTCCTCCTCTCCCTTCCCCGAACTCCGTTCCTCGACAGCAAATCCAACCACTTTCCCTGAGCTCGACGGTCCCCGAGTCTCCTCCAGCACATCACCGCTCCACGGTTTGCACTTCTTAACCACCTCGCCGCAACGAAGACAGACCCAACCCTCACCCTCTTCGCCCTCCAGCTTCTGCACAATACAAACAAAACAATAAACACACCCACACGGAATAGTCTCGTACGGATTCGTAATATCCGTCTGCGCGGATCCGACAATCCCACTCGACGCCGACGCCGCCATCACCTCCTTCTCCGTCGTCGACGCCGGGTTCTGCTCCTGGTAACAGATAGCACAGGTGCGTTCGGGTAGGAAGCCCAGTTCGCCGCGTTTCGCGGCTTGCGTGTTGTCGTCATCGCTATCGCTCGATTGGAACGATGATACCGCTTTCTTCCACGCTCGGGATAGCCATCTTCGCCAGCGCCCGATCCCGACTAGGGGTAGGAGGAAGAGGAGGAATTCGGTGAAGGCGTGCCAGACTAGTTGGCGGTTTAGGTATTCGAAGGAGACTTCGCGGCTTGCTTGTGCGGTTTGGGGTGTGAGGCGGATGCGGAGGATGCGGTCGAGGAGTGTGCGGTATCGGCCATTAACTAAAAAAACTAGGAACGAGACGAATGCTGCCATTGAGTGTGCGGTTGAGAATAGGTCTGTCATTCGCGCCAGTACACGTACGTCTTGCGATGGCTGTCGCCGTTAGTATAGGGTCGCGTTTTAGTTGTTGCTGGATAGAATAGGTAGATACCTCGTCGTAGCCACTTTCCTGGCCAATAAGCCAGCTCTCCCATTTATCCCATGCATACCGACCAACCACCGTAAATAGCCCGTATAACGACTTTTGCAACCTGGTCGGGGGTGAATGTACGGGGCCCTTGCTGCGACTATTCGTGTACTTCAGGTTCTGTAACGACGCGCCGTACGAGGCATTATGATTCCAAATGGAAAGCTTAAAAAGAATCGCACGCAGTGCTAATTGAATCTCATGGGACCAGTCATCTCGGATATGAGCCTGGCAAAGAAAAAAACATCAAGTCAACACCGCGCACCAATACTAACCAAACCAAAGCAAAGCAATTCAACCCACTCACCCCAAAATACTTCAACGCCTCACCAACCTGCCCCCTTAACAAACCCAGCAGTTCCTCATCGAGCAACTCAGCATCCACCTGTCCCACCCGAAAAGCCGGCCTCGTTCCCTCGCGATGCTTAATCGAGCGCCACAGCACAAGCGACGACCCTGCAAGCCGATTCACCGGGTACGGAAGGGTGGCTGGGCTGTTGTAGGGTGATGTCGGTTTGTAGCCCGAGCATCTGTTGCGAGCTTCGGCGTCGCGGAGACGGCGGCGCTCCAGTACACGTTCCTGCGCAGCGGCGAAGTTTGTTGTTGAGCTCATCGTAGAATCATGGCGTACTCGGTTGACGCGCCCCCAGCTGGTTATACCGTATACGTAGGAGGGAATATAGAAGAGGGGGAGGCGAGGTGGTTATGATGTATCGGCGAGGTTGTTCGGTTCCCCAGATCTGGGAGTGCCGAGGTTGGAGAGGGGTCATGTGATTGGAGCTCGTTTCCGCTTTTGGAAATGATAATCTGACAGGTTACTATACTTGTTCAGGAAATTAGGGCTAATCCAGGTTATCATAGACTACATATTCCGAACAGATTTCGCTGCCGTCTATGGAGTATGGAATTTGCAGAATTAAAGAGTAAGTTTACATCTTGTGAATACAGAATAGGTACTGCAGATACAGTGAATCGTATGGTACACAAAATCAAAGTGCTATCCAAGATTTATCCTTCTGAAGGTGCTTGCCATCCACAATAAGTATTTCCTTCAAGACTTCAAGAGCAAAGGAGAAAGCTAGTTGACCCAGTTAGCCCGTGTATGAGACAATGACTGCACGCGGACGACTTTGCCGCCGGTTTCCCAAGTAATACCACCAGACCTAGGCAAGTTCTGTTTTAAGGGCACGGTTGTCGATGGCCAGTAGCTAGAGATACGGTACCGGTTTCCGATCATCTGTGATTATCAGAATCTACCTGGCGCCGATTCTTGATGGCTAAAAGCCGTCCGGTGTTTCATCATCTCCGGTATCGAAAGCCAAAGTCCTACCACCCCGAAGAGGTCAATGTGTACGCGTTGTAAAGGTGTTGTGACTCTGGAGTGCGGGTACCTTGCTGTATGTCCGCGTCTGTTTCGATTTGACGCACGTTTCACAGAAAGGTAACTCCTTTTTACCTACGACCTCGACGCAATATTGCGGGTCCCTTGCCAACCGTAGTAAGTCCAGTTGGTTTAGGTGGCACAGTCGACGATGCCAATCCATGATGGATAACGGGACATGATTTCGGTACAAGACTGGTACCTGGGCACTTCTTTTTTGGCCGAGCGGTACTCTGGATTTCGTAACGCTCGACACCTTGCGCTACTACTGCTTGGCATAACAAGCAAGGTCTGTTGCCAGTCACCGCCATGACGTTGGGAATACCTCCGAATAGACGGTGTTGTGGTCGGTGATCTCTCTAAGTAGACCATCTACTGTCTCGAAACAGAAACGATGCTGCATTACCACTTCGCCCCATATGTCCAGATCAGTACTTCGAAATAATTCGGCAAGAGGCGAATTCTTGGTGATATTGTAAGAACTGTCATCTGTCGTGGGCAGTGGAATTTTAAAACGGGAGTGGAAGGTGCAATCACCGGATAAAAGATGTCTAAGGTGTCGAGGTTCACCAATATCGCGAGTTTAATCAGCCCTCTAGAAACCTTCAAGGAATAATCTCATGTCCTCGAGGAGGTCACTGTATGGTTCCGAATAGGCGACTTCCAAGACGATCGTCGGCCATGTTCTGCCGCGGGGGCAAACGGCTGCATCTGGTATCTTTTTACTGATAATTTGATTAGAAGTGGTCCTCATACAATTAGAATCATTTGCGATTTACTTGCCTACCAGAGTAGCGGCCCTCGAACCCTTCAATTGTTGCATCGACCACAAATTTGGCCCCAAGTGCGGCAATGCCCCCCGACGCCTCCATCTCTTGGACCAATCGAGATCCATAAATTGCATGCGGCGTGTATGTAATGTACATGTACGTGGGCATTTGTACGCGGAGTGGGCCCTTCGAGCTAGTTATTACTTATATGTGTACCTGCCGAGGAATGTAAGTATGTAAATGCCTGGCAGTGTGCTATTAAACAGTGAGCTTACTTAAGGCGCTTCCTCTCTAGGAACTCCTCTAGCCTGCGAGAAGGTCTTGGATGAGATGGTGTACGCCCCTGTACCTTTCACTTTAAGGTCGCTTTCAATGTGTTCGACAGAACTCATTTTCTCGCTGCGGTCTGGTAAGCGGAAGTGAGGTTAGTAAATAGTGATTGAAGAATCTATTGAGGGCAAATATCTAGGGAACGTGTTATGTAGGAAACGACAAGCTTGTGCCAGAGATGAATTCCAGTTACTGTATATACACACCATACCACATCCGGTTAGCCCCAACTGTCAAAAACTATAAAAGTGGGTAAAGATATGCGTGGGAAGATCACAATTTCTAATTGGCCCGAAAAACAGCCCTAAGGGTAAATCAACGACATCTTCACCAATCCGTCCAGCACGTGCAGTACTACAATGTCACCTACTACTTTGAGTTTCACTGACAGTTTCCTGTTTGGCCAATCAGCAGGCTCCAAACTGCACCGTGGTGAAGTCACGTTCCTGTTCCTGTGGATGTTCCTGTCACGTTACTGCTTAACCGGGGAAATGATAAACAACGCCTTTCTCCTCGATCGATTCTTCTTTTCTCTTATTTTTTTCAACTTCATCTTTTACAAACTCGCGCCGTGCCGTGCCGTATAGTATAGTCGTAGAGCCAATTGGCCAAGACAAGATGAAGCCCTTCGTCGCCGCTGCCGTCCTGGCATCAACTGCCCGTCTGGCCTATACCCAGACCACCGACGCGACTGAGCCGGCACAGCGCGCCCCCTCCTCCCCGGTATCGGACGTCCCCGGCCTCGCCTTCGACCGGTTCTACGAGGTCTGGCTCGAGAACATCGTACGTCACTCTTAATATACAGGCCCCCAAGATTGATACTAATACCCCAACAGAACTACGACGACGCCGCCTCGGACAGCAACCAGGAATGGCTCGCCTCGCAGGGGATCACGCTCACAAACTTCTTCGCCGTCACCCACCCCTCGCAGCCCAACTACTGCGCCTCCGCAGGCGGTGACACGTTCGGCATGGACGACGACAACTACCACCGCGTTCCATCCAACGTCTCCACCATCGTCGACCTGCTGGACACCAAGCAAATCGCCTGGGCAGAGTACCAAGAGCACCTCCCTTACCCAGGCTTCGAGGGGTACAACTACTCGAACCAAGAGACCTTCGCCAACGACTACGTCCGGAAGCACAACCCGCTCATCCAATTCGACTCGGTCACGCAGAACGACACCCGACTAAGCCAGATCAAGAACTTCACCGACTTCAACGCCGACCTGGCCAACAAGAAACTGCCCCAATGGGCCTTCATCACCCCCAACATGACCAACGACGGCCACGATACCAACATCACCTTCGCGGCGCGGTGGGAACGCGACTGGATGAGCTCCCTCCTCAATAACTCGTACTTCATGAACGGCTCGCTCATCCTCCTCACCTTCGACGAGGACATGACGTACACCAAATCTAACCGTATCTTCAGCATCCTCCTCGGTGGGGCCGTTCCGGAGCATCTGAAGAATACCACCGACGACACCTTCTACACGCACTACTCCATCCTCGCCTCCATCGAGGCGAACTGGGGCCTCCCTTCTCTCGGCCGTTGGGACTGCGGGGCGAATCAACTCGACTTGGTCGCTAATAAGACCGGGTACATTAATTACGACGTCGACAAGACTAACCTCCGCGTTAACGAAACCTATCCCGGGCCCCTGTCTGGTGAGCACCACGTTGACGCTTGGCCGGTTCCGTTGACCGGTGGTCAGAAATGTTCTGCTGGTCATGGGATTTTGGATTCTGTTCGCTCGGCTTATCGGGACGATAAGTCGACGTTCCACTATGCTAGTCCGTTTCCGTGGGATGCGAAGAGTAACTATAATACTAGGGTTACGGCGTCTAGGAAGCTTGCTAATGGCTCCACGAGCACTTTTGTTCCTTCAACGTCTGCTGCTGCTGCTGCTGGTAAGAGGTCTGGCGCGGCGCTTGTTGGGCCTTCTTTTGGGTCTCTTGGGCTTGGTGTTGCCGTTTCCATGCTTTGTTTCTTGGTGTTACTCTAGGATGTGTGTGATATGTGTGTGATTTGGTGTCCGTTTCTAACCATCATCTATGCGTTGAAGTGGTTTCTTTATTAGAGATGTCTTCCATGATTCATGAATCGATTGATATCTTATTGTTAATGCTAAATGTTTATGATATTTCATTAGTTCCTAAGTACTACTTAAGAGGTATCAATTGTTCTATACTTGTATGCTACATATTGATATGAAGTGAAATGAACAAAACCACCAGGAAGCACAAACCCTACCTCAGGTATCACGTATCAACCAACTGTATGCTATGCTTCCAAGCATCGCAAGTTCGCAACAACCAGCTACATATAAACCGTAGCACTCCAATGTTCACATAATCCCCAACCCCCCAAATCCAACAACAACCTCCTCATCAACATTACACAACCAATCCTCCCGAAACCTATCCACCCCACCACACCGAACAATCACCGACTGCAGTCGATCCCTGACAAAATCCCGAATGTTAAACTGATGCACCGCGTCAGAACGATCCCAGTTCGACCGACGCTTGTTCTCGGGCGGTTCGGTCTCATCATTGTAAGCCGCTGCTGCTCCGTCATCACCGTAGTTGTTGTTCTTATCATTCCAGAAAACGAGGTAGTCCCGGCCGCTGCTCTGGGGGTTGTTGGGGTCAACCGAGTCCGCTTCGTCGGCAAGTTCGGTGACGATGTCGGTCCAGATGGTCAGGTATGATTGGAGATGGTTCAAGATGTATGGCGGAGGGGGCATGTTCGGTGCGTTGAGTGATAGTAGTTCTGTAAGTGCGAGGACGTGGAGTTTCTTCTGCGTGACGCTGCCTATATTGTCATAGTGGAGGAACCACTCCGTCAAGAGCCAGGTGGCACATTGTTCCTCTGGTGTACCGGTGGCGGCGGAGATGGCTGGGGCGAAAATTCCAGCATTTCCAAGTGCAAGTCGCGCAAGAACAGAAAAGTAGTCCGTTTCGACTACACCGAAGATAGGGGTGGATTTCTTGTGTGGGCCAGTTGTTTGGCTGGCTTCATATGCGGAATGTAGCCCTTCTAGGAGCGAGGGAAGGAAGGAAGTTTCTAGAAGCGTCTGGGTGAGGATGGCGTATGTGTTACTGCTTCCGCTATCGACCAATGCCGCGCAGCGGATTATCATTTCCACGAGACGGGGCACGCTACCAAGTCGTTGTCGAGTGGTAGACTTTAGGAGAGCCTTGCATGCTGCTAGCAAAGGAAACCGAACTCGGTCACTGAGAACCTCTTGCGGTGCGAGAAGGACATAGGATTCCGCGATCTGCATCGCTTGGGGCACGCTGTCTGTAGCATCTTCAAAAATCGGGAATAAAGCGGGAAGAAGGGAGAGAAGGACGGGAGGAGCTGGGGCCGGGGACTGCATAAGAATAGCAGACCAAAGATCCAAAGCCTCTTCCAAAAGATAGACCTGAATCTCCTAAAGTTTGTTCATATGCAATTAGCCCTAGGCTCAACAAAGGAGGCCACACAAGAAAACATGTCAATAGAGGAAAAGGGAAAAGACGTACGGAACCTGGCTCTACCGAATTTCGAATCAATGGGAAAATGAGAGGGTGGTACTTCACGGACTCCTGCTTCAGTGAGTTCATCAATGCCGAGAGCAAAGTAAGGATAGCCTGCTTCATCAAATGCTCCTCGCCCGAAAGCTCCCACAACACGGGTAAAATAGACATGATTTGATCAGCAAAGGGTGCAATCTGTAAGTTGTCAAGTCAGCATGTCTGCCGAGAGATATGCTGAGGAAACGAGCATACGTTATCTTCCATCTTCACGACTGCCACGCGAATCGTTTCCAAGAGGCCCATCCGAGTTTCAGTTAAATCAACTTCTTGAATAAGGCTCACGAGTCCGTTGACTATGGCAGGTGCGTAGGGCAGGAATCCCGCCGGCGAGAACTCGAACGGGTCTAATACGTTCCTTAGCTGTCGTCCAGCGGTAATCCGAACAACGAGATCGTTCAAGGGATCCTGCTTGTTTAGCAGATGTTGAAAAATCTGGTAAATAGCATCTCTGTTCAACTCCTCGGGCTTGACCGGAACCCATTGCCCAAGTACGATGGCAATTCTTCTTCTTAGAATATTGTAACCCTGTTCTGAAATCTGTACTTCAGTTACAAGCGTTGACTGCAGGAATGCGTTGAAATCCAACTGCTGCTCTAAACTGGCAGCAGCCAGTCCAATGGCGGAATACAATGAATCCTTCAAGAGTACGTCGTGGTTTTCCGGGCCTAAGATCCGAGCTCTGTCAGAATCGGCAAAGGGTGTTGCAAAACCAGGTGAAACTTACTGGCAAATGAATAAAACACGTTGAGAAGACGAGGAATTAGTAGGTCTTTGAAGTGGATGACAAGGTCTAGGAAGAGTTTCTCCGAACAAGAACGAATAGAAAACTCCCAGGCATCAGATATTTCCTCTTCGCGCTTCTCCCATTCCTCGGGGTCTTCTTCCCACTCTTGGAAATCGCTTCTTCTGAATCTGAAAAACCGGGTCACGAGTAGTTCCATGACATTAATCACGAAGTCATGCGTGAAGAGGTGCTCCTTGACGAGATCGACCGATTGCCTTCGCTCTTCCTTGTCCTGGGACGTCTGGTATTTGAAAGTCAGAGCGGGATTGAATGCCATCTTGGCGCAGGCTCTGATTAGAAGAAGAGCCCTGAGCGCACACTTCTCCATCAGAGACTTCCCGTCCAACTCATTATCGGCTTCTGGTTTGTCATAGAGCTCTCCAAGTTTAACGACCAAGGTCCAGTATGATTTTACGAGAGTGAAGCTGTCTGGAAGGAGCGCAAAGGAGGCGGGATGTGTTCTGGCCATATCCACGTGAAGTTTGGACAACTGTAAGAGGTGCTTCTCGACCAATATGGACAATTGTTCTGAGATATTGTTACCACCGCCATTCACGAAGGAGAAGAATCTACTAAAATGGGAATGCGTGATAAGCCAGAATTCGCCGACCTCCTTCCCACGGCTGGGATGGTCGAAACCAGAGACGATAAGACGCCGAAGGACTTTCATGCTGACCAGACTTTGCTCCATGGCCTCCAGGGTGACTGTCTCATCGATACTGCCTTGCTCCAAAGACGTTCCCCATTGATTTACTTTGTCAACGTATATGCTCCCCAATATATGAAATATTTCCGGAGCAACAGATATAAGACTTGCTCTTGTCCTCTGCAGTCGCGCCGTAGACAACTCCTTGATTATTTGCAGAAAGATAAGTAGGGTTCGCGGTAATTGTAGCGGACTCGCCCCTGGTTGGACAGAAGAGCGGAGGGAAGCAATGAGCGAGAAAATGGCGTCAGGCCTGTTTCTCGCAAATAAAGTCGTTGCACGGTCAGTGCTGTTCGAGACTTGAGAGCATTGTTACATAAAACCGAGACGTACCAGTCGTGAGGAAATTCATAACGTATGACTTTGGCAATCATCAGGGCATTATGCAGGGCTAGAAGAGGAGCAGGCTCGATAATCCCGGCATGCAAAGCCCTCGATTTTATTTGTTCCTTCTCTTCTTTCTTAATAGCACTTTTTTGCCCTCAATCAGTCTCGACGTCGAAGGTGAAATAATAGCGATTGGGAAGCGTCGTTTGAAACGTACTATGTGGCCGTTTTCCGCCAATATTTATCAATGCCATTCTTCAGTTGGATTATTGCGAGATATCTGACTTCTAAAGGGACGGAGTAGTCTAGGAAAAAGTCCTATACAATAAGCAACGTAGCGGATTGTTAGCCATACTGAAAGAAACAAGAGAATGGTCATGGTTGAACACGAGAACAGTACCTGAAGTAGCAAATGATACTGTTCCCTCTTCTCCCAATTCGCTAATTGCTTCGTTCCTGTTTGCACCTGCTGCGTCGTAGAACTTGCAGCCAGAATCAGAGCATTGAGGACATTTTGCGGCGTCAAAGGATTAGCCTCGCCAGGCACTTCGATGACTTGAGCCATAGCAAAATGATATCAATCCGGTTCGACTTAATCGACAAGCGAAACGGAAGAGTTCAAAGAAACTGAGCCGAGCCTCGATTATCTTGCGACGTCCAATTCCGAACAGGAGGCAAGGAAAGTGCCATGAAGTGACAACCCCAAGAAAGACCGGCAAGTGATACCAATGGCCCGGATATCTTCTAACAGATGAAATGAAGAAAAAAAAAAAAAGGAAAATAGCTTAGCTGAGAAGACAAAGCATGAGATGGGATAAAAACGGAGGGACTCTCGTTGCTCCCCGCCATCGCGGCGCAGGTACCGCGACGGATCGGCCTCACGGGGAAAGGTTGTTCCTCCCCGCATTACCCTAGGGCAAGACCCTAAAGGCGTTAGGGCTAAACCAGTCCACTGATCGACCTATGAAGTCATTGACAGGTCCAGTCCCTTACACCACCTTGGTCCTTGGCATATGGCATTATCATCATCCTCCACAATGAACCTCAGCCTCAGCTGTGACATACCCATGATGTAGCTACGCATGATGCAACCAACAACAACCTGTCCCTGAGAGACTCGTGATGGCCATGCTGAGCTATATTAACAGCCTCGCTGACTCCTGCTCGTTGATCTGATTCCTACTTGAACACTTACCAGACAGATATCTCTAACTCAGTATAATTCCAAGAGTCTTCGATATATTCTATTAATTACGGCAACTTAACGAAAATGGTCGAATACGACGAGAACCTCAAAACAGCCGCCCGCGCAGAGCGAGACCTGAACAGCTACCAAGCCAAACAGAAGCCTGGGGTACAAAGTGACACAAGTACGCCGCCATAATGCCTTATTGTCTCTGTGATACACCATACTAACTTATTTCCCTCTCTCTCCAGCTTTGGAATCCGGCGTCGACCAAAGAGCAGCAAACAAGTTCCCAGAAACAGAAGTTAGATACGGCCGAGAATCAGCAACCGCAGTAGGGAGCGATAGGAAGCCCATTCCAGAGGAAGAAGGAGGCGAACACGACGACCGTGGGAGGTGAGTTTTGAAGCCGAGTAAGATCGTATTTCAAGGAGCCATTAACTAACTATACTCGTTCTATATAGACTTAGCCATGCGAAGGACTTCGAGGGCCGAGGAGGCCCAGAAGACAAGATCACAAGTGGGTCGGAGAGAAAGCCTGGGAACGACGATAGCTTGAACACTCAGGAACTGAGGCACAAAGGGATCTATGAAAAATAAAGGGGAGTGGGACTACGGAGTGCTCTCCTATTGAAAGTCTGCAGCCAGTCCTCCCCACAGCGAGAACAGACCTGTCAGCGGGCATGGCATATCATCGAGCTTAACCGTTGCATTTCTCAGAATTGAGATCTGGAGTGATCATCATGGCATGTGTTGATCCACCCGTTGCACATGGATCGGAAAGGTTGGGGCGGATTTGTATTGTACGGAGAAGGGTTCCAGAAGCTTGAAAGGACCCATATGACTTTAATCAGTGAAGGTTGCATGCAGACTCTGAATAATAATGTCCTATTCTGTTTATACAAATGGTTCTTAAGAATCTCATATACCACTAGCCTACTATATCTATACGAACTCACCATACATTTGTATGCACTCTGTCAGGGCAACGTTCATGCCTTAGATAACAGGCAGATATGTCAAAAAGACAACGGGGATTATCCTCCGATAAATCTCCGTAATACAGTACAGTACATTGCCTGTGACGCCGCAAAGTATTCGCCCAAATATACGCGTGGGTCTTACGGGAAAAGGACAAAAACTTTTACAACGGCGCAGTCACGCGGGTAAGCGGGTTTTAATATACGGTAACAGACTGACTACGGAGTACCTTAATATAGAAGAAAATCAGGCCACTGGCCAAGATTCACAAATGTTGCAGAGACTTACCGGGTCGGTTCGATCGTTTAGAATCGTGGCGCCGGTGATTCGCTCATTTCCCGCTACAATCTCCCCCAGAATCAGACCACATCGAACTTCTCGGGATGTCTCATCGCCACGTTTCGGAATGGCCCTTCTTGTCCTGTACATACATATATCAGGGTGTTTCAGCGTGTTATGTGCTTTTGGTTTGAATCCGCGGTTTGCTGTTCCTTTTCCCCTGGCCTGAATCCCGTGTATCCGTGGAGTGCGGAAGAGTATATATATAGCTAGCTGTTTTGCCTTGCCTTGAGGGATTCGGCAAATATCAATCAATCAAGCAATCGCTTCTTCCTCGCTATTTACTCGTTGCAAAAATAAAAAGTTCCGACCGTCACCATGGATCCCGCTATGAAGGAACGTCCTATGAAGCATGTCAGCCGCAAGGACTTATACGTCCATCTCGAAACCCGCATCCGATACCTCCACGACTTCCTCGATTTCAACTCCAGTATGCCGAACACTGACTGTTTCTTGCCAATTGCAAATTGCAATCCCGGTACTGACTTACTGCCAATCGTACAGACGACGTAGAAGCCCTCACCACCGGTTCGAAATATATCAAAGCCCTGATCCCTGCCGTCGTCAACATCGTCTATAAGAAACTCCTGGAAACCGACATCACCGCCCGAGCCTTCCACACGAGAAACACCACCGATGAGACGCCCATTGACGAATACCTCACCGAGGACAGTCCCCAGATTAACCGCCGGAAGATGTTCCTAAGATGGTATTTGACCAAGATCTGCTCCGATCCCACCCAGATGGATTTTTGGCGGTATTTGGACAAAGTCGGGTAAGTCATTGTACTCATATGCTCGCATACACGCGCGAATCCACATGCTAATGCTTTCCAGATTGATGCACTGCGGTCAGGTGAGGATGTACACGCTCAACATCGAATTCATCCATCTCGGCGCCTGTCTCGGCTTCATTCAGGATATCTTCATCGAAGCCCTCATGTCTCACCCCCATCTCTCCCTTCAACGCAAAGTCGCCCTCGTACGCGCCATCTCGAAAATCATCTGGATCCAAAACGACCTGTTTGCTAGGTGGTACGTCCGAGACGGCGAGGAGTTCGCCGACGAAATGTCCGAAAGGAACGTCGAGAGAGAAGGTTACGTGGATGGAAAGAAGGTTCTGGGCTCCGATTCCAATACCGGTACTCCCGCAAGTAGCCTATACGGAAGAGACTCAAGCGAAGATGAGCAGTCGAATCGGGAGCGATCGACCGCACCGAATTCTTCTATCCCGGCCGTATGTCCCTTCTCTGATGCGGCGGCGGCTCAGGGGCCACCGACGGTTGAGACGAAGATATGGTCTCAGTGATATTTTTTCTCATTTCTTATTGGTTGGTTTATAGAATCTTCATGGCGGATCATTTTTTTGATGAACATCCATGGATGATACGTTTAGCATTATTAACGGCGTAACGGCGAAGGATTTGATACCTTTCTTCTTTTCTTTTTTTCTCTCCTCTCTTTGTTTGCTTCCTTTCGATGCCTGCATTGCTGATTTTATGCTTTTGTCTTCGAGTTTCAGTGCTTGACAAACCAACTTGCATTGTACTGTACACACTCATTAGCGTGCATTTTGACCATCGTTGTCAACGGAGTCTCGACCTGTACCGGTACAGCGGCATACCAATGCCGAGATTGATCCATAACTTAAAATTCGTGAAGAGTCGATCAGTTTCATTATTAGAACCCTCCCCACTGTTTGCCCACCAGTGGCTCCGGTTTCAATTTCAACCATAACAAAGTCGCCCCTGACGGATAATAACTGCCGAGCGTATATATAAGCCAACATTCCGTCCTTCTCTGAAGGATGTCACAATCCTTACCTGTAACTATAGTTTCAAGACCCGAACCAACCGAACCACCACCAAAATGAACACTCCACCAACCATCCCCCTGCTGATCAACAACGAATCCGTGACAACACCCAACATTTTTGAAGTCAGAAACCCGGCATACACCCACACTAACGATCCCATTCACCTCGCCGCTGGCGCCTCCTCCCATGAAGCAATCCAGGCCGCCGACGCTGCCAAAGCAGCATTCCCAGCATGGAGCGAAATGAAGCCCAACGATCGCAGAGTAGTCCTCGAAAGGACCGCTGATATCCTCGTCTCCCGCAAGGAGGAACTGATCCGGTATCAGTGCGAGGAGACCGGTGCTGACCCGGTGTTCGCCGAGGCCACGCTGATGCTTGGAGCGGGGTTCTTGAGGGATTTCGGGGGCAGGGCTTCGACGATTCAGGGCGTTGTACCCTCCGTTATGCAGGATGGGGAGGGGTCGATGATTTGGAAGATGCCGTACGGAGTTATTCTGGGGATTGCGCCTTGGTAAATGACGTCTTCTGATTCAATTTCTCTCTCTGTCAGATTGGAGCTATGAGCTGACTGCTGTTAAGGAATGCTCCGTATATTCTTGGAATTCGCACAGTTGCCATCCCCCTCGCAGCTGGAAATACGGTGGTCCTCAAAGGTGCTGAACTGTCTCCCAAATGTTTCTGGGCCATTGGCGATGTCTTCCGCCAGGCTGGTCTTCCGGCCGGGTGTCTCAATGTCCTCTGTCATCGACCATCGGACGCCTCGGAAGTGACTAGCGCGTTGATCGCGCATCCTGCCATTCGTAAAATCACGTACACCGGCAGTACGAGAGTTGGATCAATCGTTGCCGGTCTCGCTGCCAAGTATGTGAAGCCGGTTCTTCTTGAACTTGGCGGGAAGGCGTCCGCGGTTGTCTTGGAGGATGCGGATCTGGAGAGAGCTGCAACGGCTTGTACCATTGGTGCATTTCTGCACGTAGGTTCCAATAATCCTTTGGGAAAGGGTGAATGGAAGCAACTAACGCATTAGCCAGTCCGGTCAAATCTGCATGTCAACCGAGAAGATAGTCGTGCACCGATCGATTGCCGACCAATTCCGGCAGGTGCTGCGCCAAACTGCCGAGAAATTTTACGGACCGCACTCGCCAGCACCGGTCCTCGTTGCCCCAGTTGCTGTCGAGAGAAACCGAGCCCTACTTTCCGACGCCACAGCTAAGGGTGCCAGTCTCTTATTTGGGGAAAACAACGAAGGAAAAGAAGTCAACGCATCCCCATTCGCGGCTACTAGCATGCGACCTGTTATCGTTGACAATGTAGCCAAGGGGATGGATCTGTACGAGACGGAGTCATTCGGACCAACCGTTTCCCTGATTACCGTTGCCGATGACGCTGAGGCAATATCCGTGGCGAATGATAGCGACTTTGGACTTACCTCTGCGGTGTTTACGAAGGACATTTATCGGGGGATAAAAATGGCGAGAAAAATCGAGGCAGGGTAAGTCTCAATTTCTGTATATCTGTTAATGTCTTTGTGGACGTTGGAACTGACATGCTGGCTATAGGGCTATCCATATCAACAGTTTGACGATTCATGATGAGAGCACCATGCCGCATGGGGGGTGGAAGGGTAGCGGGTTCGGACGGTTTGGGGGCCCCGACGCGTTTGATGAGTTCTTGCAGACCAAGACGGTGACATGGGTTGAGTGATGGTCTTTTTGTATAGGGTCTGTTGTCTTGTCTATTGGAGTTTTGTTCAGTGACTGTTGGGACATGTATTGATACCTGTGAATATAGAGAGAGTCTTTCTTGCTTTTAGGGCTACTATGGACTAAGTCACGGGAGTTAGGGTTACAGCAAGCAAATGACCAGGGCTAATCTCCATCATCGTACCCTACTCTGTAGTATCCTTCTAGGGCTATATTCACCACGTCTCTCGATTCTCCCCTTTTCATCCCACAACAGTCTCTTTTCTTCTCTCCCTCTTCTCTCCTTCTCTTCTTCAAAATCATCCAACTCGAGTCGTTCTTTGCTTCGTCTGTTCATTTCTCGCTCCATCAGTCCCTCCTTGACAAACCTCACTTCGACAAGGATAACCAACCAGACCCCAAAAACAAGCAAACAAAATGAACCTCCTCACCACTCTCCTCTTCCCCCTCCTCCTCCTCTTCACCATAACAACCGCCCACACCCAGCCCAACTACAAGAACCCTCCCAACGGCAACCCCATCACAACCCCAACCTTCAACGCCCAGATCGCCGTCAACAAGCCCTACACCATCACCTGGGTCCCCACCACGCTCAACAAAGTCTCCATCATCCTCCTCCGCGGTCCCAGCTTCTACGCCGTCCCCATCGCCACTCTGGCCGAGGGCATTGACAACATGGGCATGTTCGTCTGGACGCCTAATGAGGTTCTCGTGCCTGACACTTCGCGTTACGAGCTGATGCTTGTCGTCGAAGGGAGTGGCGAGTATCAGTTTTCGGCCCAGTTTGGGATTTCGAATGATGCGTATCCGTTTGGAAATGGTGGCGGTTCGTCTGTTTCTGCTTCGGCTTCGGCTTCGGTTTCTTCTTCTTCTTCTTCTTCCTCGCCTGTTGGGGGCTGTTGTGGTACTAGTGTGACTTCGACTGTTGGTACTACGACTTTTACTACCGGCATTGGCGGTTCTATTGGGGTTTCTCCTACTGAGGTTTCGACTGCGACTCCGACTTCTGCGGATGCTTCTCCCTCTGACTCTTCGGTTGTCGCTACTGCTAGTTCGAGCAACGCTTCGGCTACCTTTAATACTGGCGATGCTGGAGTCAGTGCTACATCTACGCCTGCTCAGACTCCTGCTTCTCTTGCCAGTGCCGCTGGTCAAAACGTTGTCAGCTTGGGAGGTATTGTTGCGGTTGCGGTTGCTATTGCTGCTGCTGTTGCCATCCATTAACATGGAAGGAAAAGGAATTGAGAATTCGCATGCAGACGACGGATGTATTCAATGTTGTGTTTTGCTTTGATCAAGAATGATGAACGTGTTGATATGCACATGGTTGTTTATTTCCCATCGAACGTGGATGAAATTTCGTGTTTTATTTTTGCTTTGAATGCTTTATGTTTTGCTACTAGTCTAGGCCCTGTTACTCCGTCGTTGGTTGAGTGTCAGCTTGTCTTCCGATTTATTCTGCATGTTGTGAATTGATGATTATTAGGGCTAGATAAGAAAATTCAGTTGGGATCTTGTCAACAAAACATTCGAAGAAGTGAAGAGCAGAATTACAACTCAGAACGCGTAGAACAACCTGGATATTAGGCCAAAAAAAATTCCAAGACGACATGTAACTCCAGTAATAACCAAAGTTCCACCATTCCGCCAACGCCTTGGCTAAGATCATTCATTCCCAGCCCTAATCACTGAAAACGCCAGGACATTCAATTACTGCGACTGGAATAAGGAAATATAAAAGTTAGCATAATTATACTTCTCCTTAAGGAAAAAAAAAAAAAAAAAAAAAAAAAAAGCCAACCTTGGAACTCCCAAAACACCAACACTGCCTCAGAAACCCCTTAACCTTCTTCAACCCCCACGACCCCGACGACCTCGAAGACGACGACGACCGCCCCCGTCGCTGCTTTCGTTCTTCCTGTCCTTGTTCTTGCTGTCCACTTCCATCATCCCCCCTCATCGTCTTCTTCCTCAACTTATGCGGCTTCCTTTCCCCTCTAGTCCCACCTTGATCTCTTTTCACGTAACCGTGATCATTCACAGCACCAGCACCAGCACCAGTACCATCCCCATCCCCATAATAATTATTACTATTACTATTATTACCCAAAGTCGTCGAACCCCCCGAATGCACCGACAAAGCCGACCCCGACCTTGACCCCGACGTTGACGGCAACTTACTCCCCTTCACAGCATTGCCATTGCCATTGCCATTACCAGCAAACATATTCCTTAGCTTCGTCTGTGTCTGTGCCTGTGTAGGCTTCGGTGTATGTTTTCTCAATTTTGATTTTGGCTTTGGCGTTGGCTTTGGCTTTGGCTCTTGCTCTGATCCTGAAAGACTAGAGACCGGACGAACGTGTACGTGGTGCGGGTTTTTGATGTTGGCGTAGTCGAGACTTGGGTCGCCGATTTCGACTCCGAAGGAGACGGGTTGGCAGGAGCGGTCGTTGTCGTTGTCGTTGTCGTTGTCGGTGTCGAATTCGTAGGAGAAGCGCTCGGTGAAGCGGCTTTTGCGGGGGTTTTGGAGTTGAGGGGGTTTTGGTAGTGTTGTCTGGGTAGGGTTTGTTCTGGTGGTTGCTGTTAATGTATATATATGGTTAGTATGGTATGAGATGGGGATGTTATTCACTGATATCAAATTACCAGATTCTGGTTCTGGGGTCATTATGCCAAACTCCAATATACCGATAAAGAGCCTGGTCAACTATCCTACCCTAAGCCGTCCAGAACCAAGCAAGTAGAAGAAGAAGAAGAAGAAGAAGAAAAAGCCAAACCAAAAAACCAGGGACTACAGACCACCTTAAATACAGCCAGCCATTAAACTTTTCCTTCCCATCCATCCATCAACTAACCCAATAGACCCCGACCCGAGCCTAGATTTCCGCTATACCCCCCGGCGGCCGGAGTATTTTGGCGTGAAGCGCCAGAAGGTTATACAGAGCCGGGGTTCGCGTTGTGGCACTGTCATGGTACCTGACGGAATAGTTATTTTTACTACTATACTGGTTGTATTGTATATAGGCGCTTTACGGTACGGACTTGTCGGTCGACTGGGAGTGACGATGTTTGCTTTATCTTTACGTGGGACAGAGGATCTTTGTTCTTTGGCTTCTATTTCAACATACCTACATATATACTCTGTATCTTATGGATGTGAAGACTGAAGACTGAAGACAAATGATCAACATAACCTATGCATAGCTTAAATGGATGGACCGTTTAGCTTAGTCTATAAGGTTCAATATGACGTGCGGTCCGGCCCGGGCGCCGAAAGCCCACTAATGCAGGAATTTTCGTTGCGTTGTTTTATTGGTTCGTTTACGAAGCGCAGCGCTCTACGATACGATAACATAAGTTACTTTTGAAATCTATAACTTAGTAGTATACGCTTGCTTAACTGATAATTAGAATATTTGGTTCACAATAATAGAAATAATTGTGAGAGTTCGTAGCACATAGGTGTTATGTACGTGACAGTACTGTATCGTATCATACAGTATGATACCAGTGGATACCTCAGGCAGAAGCCCTTATCAGCCACCACGTGACGCAACCTTATCGATATGATAAGAAAAAAACTCTCACAGCGAACATTCGATCGATTCATTTCATTTCATCTGCATGCTGCTGGCAGCTGGCAGTATCATATCCTATCATATCATACACACTCAAATCTCCAATCCTTCTTTGCCTTTGACATTAGGCTATTTCTCTCCCTCGACCTTCTCCCTCTCTATTCTATTCATAATTCTTATTCTTCTCTGAGTCCTCCATAACATAACATAACCCAAACCCAACTCACCCCCCAAAATGGCCCAAGGACCCCCCAAGAAGTCGAAGCCCGTTCAACCGCGACGGTACGTTATCGACACAACCATCCCCTACTGGCACAAATTTGGAGTATCGAGTATCGAGTAACGAGTAACTAACTAATCCCTACTTCGACGCAGCCCCCAATCCATCGGTCCCCAGAAACGCGGAAACGGCGCAACAATCACACCCAAGCGCGCTACGAAGGCGACGCAGGCTAAGCAGCAGAAGATGGCGAAGGTGTGTTTATTATATTCATTCATATCATATTACATCTTTATTTATATTGATTTTTATTGTTTGTTTAATCGTGGTTTGATTGTGGTTTGATCGTGGTTTGATGATTGACTGACTGGCTGACGTTGGTAGAAACTCTCGGCGGGTCTTGTGAATCGTACGGAACGGAGTCTTGCGCAGAAAGCTGGGCATTTGGAGTTGCTTGCTGGGGGGAAGAAGGATGCGAAGGCCGGTGCGACTGCGAATGCGAAGGCTAATAAGAAATGAATAAGAAATATGGGTGATGAATACGACTGAATCTGAACTGGTATTAACATATATGGTGTGGTTTCGGCTTGGGGATGGATATTTATTTATACCCGGTTATTATATTATTGATTTGATGGATATACAATGTACAGAGTAGAGTATGTATGTACTAAGTCAAAATATGTTCATAAGCATCAATCGTAATATACTGCGGCCAGCCTCAACATCCAAAGGCAGAATCGAATCGACCGCAACGCTCCAAAAAAGAAATCGATGGGTATCTCGCTCTAACAAACCAAACCAAACCAAAAATCCCAAGACAGCATTCATAGCATCACCGCTCATCACCAGCAGAAACACGCTTAGGAACCCCGGCCTCCTCAATCAAATCCCTCCCCCGATCCATCCACCGATGAAACCCAGCATCGGTAGCATCGAGCGGAAAGTCATCCCAGACCGGATTCTCAACGTCCGCATACGTCGACCAAACGCCCTTGGTGACATCCGCAGAAGACCAAGACGGCAACTTGGCAAGCACGCAGGTGTAATAGACGTAAAGAATGCGACACAGCAACTCAACCCGGTCCACGTAGTGCTGCTGGCTGGGGTCCGGCTGCTGGCCGCCGTCGCCGAGGCGTTTCCACCACGAGACGCGCCAGCGGAGAGAGAGGAGGATGTGGCCGAGTTCGTTGAGGAAGCGGAGGTGGGCATCTTGGGAGATCTGTTTCCATTTGATGTTGTAGAAATCGCGTTCGAGTTTGCGGAAGCCTTCGACTTCGAGCATGCGGCAGACTATGCGGGAGAGTTGGGCGGCCATTAGGATATCGCGCTTGTGGTCTGGGTTGGTGATGTCCATGGGTTGTTCGGAGGTGGTTTCTGTTGGGTGGAGTGGGACGAAGCTGTATCGTGCGCGGCTGGGCATGTTGTTCCATTGGGAGAGGAGGGCCTGTGTCGATTGTTAGCTCCTTGCCGTATTCTGACCTTCACTTGAAAAACATACGTAGGCATTATTCGTAGGGTCGCAGTCTCTCAAACATCCAATCCAATTCTTCGACTTATCTCGCGATTCCACCAGTCGTCGGTCAATGAATTCGAGAAACGTTGACCGTCCGTTACTGTTTACCTCGGTCATACTCTTCAAGAACTTATATGTCTCTCCCAGATCAAGAACATAGAGCGATCCCCAGGGTTGCGTCGCGCGTATATTGAAACGCCCTTGTCGCTCATTGAGGAAAGACAGAAGATCATTCAGATCAAATGCTGACGGAATCTCCATCCTCATTCGACGGAGACCATCCCCGGTAGGATGATTGATCGCTCGTTGGGCTAGATGCATCAGTCAGTAAACAGGCTGATAACAAAGTGACGACGCGTTGTCATACAGATATAGTTGCATGTTCCAAATTCAACAATATTGGCGAAACATGCTCGCGCACATGGTTGTTCGTGGAGAGTTGGACGGCACGCATCGCATGGGGAATGTCCATCGCACTGAGAAGTCACATCAGCTATGGCACACAAAAAAAGAATTAGCTTGTTAAATAATCATACCTTGCGCTTATTCAAACGACACTGCACACACGTATCCTTGTTCTTCCTCCGCATGCCAGCATTCGCTCGTCCGGCGGTCGACAAAGGACCCTTCCGACGAGCCCCACGAGGGGGAGACACAAAATCTGCTGAAGCAACCGCGCCACCCTTTCCATCTTCCTGGACAATCTGCAAGGGTTTCGTTGATGGAGGTTGTTCAAGAGATATGGAGGGAGTCTTTTGCTTGCGCTTCTTGACGGTCGCCATGGATTGCAAGCTAAGTGGTGTACGCGTCACGGAGTTGCGTCGGCTTAAGGGCACAGCACTGGCTCGCAAAGGAAAATGAACCATGGATTCCGACGGCGCCCCATTGACGAACTCAGTCGCAGCACGGTATCCAGGCGAGACAGAGGGACTGCCGGCTTGCGGCTTATCTTTCCACTGCGCGTGCTTCATGTCAACTCCTTGATGTGACTGCTGCTGTGTAAATGCCGGTGTGTCACCGCTCGCCGTGAAACAAGGGAAATCATAGAGCCCGGGTATATCACCCGATGCGGATGAATTTTCCGACTTTTGCTGGGTCTGGGACACTTCTGCCCCGTTTTGGAGATCCTGTTCTAACCCGAGATCGTGCAGACCAGCCGAGAGAGACGCAGTCGATTGTACAGGAGCTTGTGCATCCATGTCGCCAAGCCAGCCCCATTCGAGAGAACCAAGAGTGTGCTGGAAATTACGAAGGGTCTGATCTCCTCCGTTTTCCGGTGCTGGGACAATATTTTCCGCCGGAGCTGTCGATGTCGCATTCGCCCATGAACTCGGCATGAGAGGAAATTGAGGCATTTGGTGGAACGACATGGCAAGGTTTGGTTGGAGAGCATCAGCGTAACCCTGATTCTGCGCCGGTTCACCGGTATCTTCGACAACGAGCGGATTCGAGGGAGAATTATCATGATAATCCTTGGCACACGGGTAGAGCAGAGGAGATTCAGTCGGCATGGCTAAGGTGTTGTACAGGTGAAGTTGCGACCAAGCTTCGATGTTCTCGTCACTCGAAGAAGGGAGAGTCTTGGGACTAACGGTAGGACTAGCGGTGCCGGTACCGGTGCCGTCAACAGGACCATCTCCGAGACCAGAGGATTCAGGAGACGTGTCTTGGTTGCTACAGTAGTGACAATTGGTGTATCAGCAACGATGGCGCGCATTGCAACAGACGGAGAGAAGCAAAAGCGCACCTGAAATTGGCACTCATCAAGCCGCCGGATTGATCGAGCAGAGGAATATCGGAGAGGTCATCACTCAAGGAATCATGGAGGGAATTGGGGTCGAGAAAGTCCGCAGGCGAATTCGGATCCTGATTGGTAATCCATTCCGACACGGATTCGTAGCGAGGTTGTTCCCACGAAGAAAAGGAGAATGCAGGCTCAGTTTGCAGATACTTGGGGTTGATGATCCCCGCGGCGGAACTGTCAGCTGTATGGCAGTCCATCCAGAGGATGTGTCCAGTTGGTGCCAGTTGGTGAGCCAGTCAAGAGGACGTCGGCAATTGGAATTGTTGACTGATACTTGTCCGCGTGTTTTTTTGACTCTCAGAGAGATATATGAAGGAAGAATCGTTAGAAAAAAAGAAAAGAAGTTTAGGAGTGAAAAGGATGAAAATGGCAGATGATCACGTTCAGATCAGGTGATCTGTGCAAAAAATGAAATTTTAACGTCACAAAAATTTGTAGATTTCTGAATGTCACCTGGGCGCTTTTTGTGGGGTAATGTGGGGTAGAGCTTGCTCGGTGGGCCAATGGAATGTAACGGTTGGGTGAATAGTGCTTGATCGTCGGATTGCTGGATACGGCAGGCAATAACTTCATCCATCCATCTCTCTCCCAGCTTCTTTCATATCCCCTTTCGCTCTACAGTCTATCATACACCCCTATTTATCCAACATGCTGCCTCCCCTACTATCCACAGTTTTCTCCCTGGTTGCAAAGGAATCGACTCGAGGTGCGTTTGAAATTCAAATGTTGCGACTCGAATCTCGCAGGTCGAGGAAGTAGGCGACTGTCATTCACCTACCATTAAATGATTCGAATCCCGGGTGCTGTGGTGCTGCCTACCCCTCTATTTCTGTCTTTCGACAAACTGCGGATGATGTCTATTGTTAAATCGACCCCGGCCTGTCTTGAACCAGTCTATCTTCCTGTTTAATATAACCCAATTTCTGCAGAAGCTACATAATAGGTGGAGATTGAAAATCCCCTTGAGGTTCCATATGCAGCACTAGCGAGGGGTTATCATACATATTCGAATAACGCCTTCAGGAGCCCTGTTGACTCGGGTATCTAGATCACACTTCAGGCTACTGAGGCTCGTGAGCATGAAGAACGGTCATTTCAAACAAACTGGTCGCAAAGTTGGTCAAAATGTCAAATTATACTATGAACTCGGCCACCAGTACCGCGGCAAGTCATGCGACAAAGAAGCCGACGAATCTCTCCCCATGGGGAATCTTTCTGACGACAACGACTGGCTTTCACTCGTCATTGAAACCGGCCTTTGTGAACCAGAAGCACTACTACGAACCAACCGACGCGCACTGGTGGTTCTCAAATTCCGGCTGCCAAGTCAATACTTCAAATAATGCTGAGAACGCTCCACTAGAGCTAGGGTTGGAATCCGTCATGGGCAGTCCCTAACACGAAGGAAGGAGATAATAGTCAGAACTGACCAGCTCTCCGAGCTGGACTTTGCTGCTTTCTTCCGCCACGCGTTTCCAGTAACTTGAGCATGTTATCCTCGAGGAATGCTAGGAGTGCTCGGCCGAGAATTTTGCTGTGTGTTGCCACCTTGTCTTATCGGACGCCTGGGCATTTATCTTGTAAGAAGTTGAATTCAAAGCTCGCGTTTTGGCAAATACAGAGTACTATCCTTGAAGCCTGCAGGATAAGTTAGTGCTCCTTGTTGTCGCAGACTATATGAAGACTTGGCTCAATAAGGAAGCTGTTGGGTTCGCAGAAGGCGAAATAAGGTTCTGTAACTTACTGTACTTTTGAGTTTTGAAATTAGTGTCCCAACCAAAAAAAACTGCATTAGGTTTTTGCAATTTGTAAATTGAGTTATCATGACGTGCTTCTTTTCAATCTTCAACATCCGCCGATTATCAATCAACTATTATCAATCGAGTTTGTGTTGCAAAAAAAGAAAAGAAAGAAAGCAAAAGAAAAGAGAAAAGAAAAAAGAAAGAAGAATGGAGGAGATCACTCCGGACTTTGGAACCAAAGAACGAAGCACGTTTTGGAGAAGTTCTCCACAAATTATCAGATTCCAGATTGCCCGGTTCCGTGGGTCCAAGGTCCGGAACAAATACCGGTACGTGTACCGATTCTAACCGTGCCGATTCCAACCGCTGCATAAAATTCACAAATACTTTATGCACATTTATACAAAAACTATCCCCGAAACAGTAATTTGCTGCCTACGGCAATAACAACCTCACCGCATACGCTTTAGGAAATTGATTTTGGTCAGGTGATTACCATATGACAGCATCATGTGACGCCCGAATAAGGAAATTCCTTGGCTCCGCAGATCTGGCGACATCAGAACTTCACCGCGAGCTCCATTCTATTCACCCCGGCTTGTGCTCGGTAGGACGGCGTCGTAGGTA
>HG983353.1:434347-451062 GCA_900006255.1 Xeromyces bisporus
ACGTGAGTTAGTAGTATAAGTATAGATAGAATGTGCGCAACAGTAACATCCCCGACGATGCCTTTCTTTTTGCGAATATATCCTACAACAACCCCTTGAATCATGCATATCCTGGTAACTTTTACCTTACAGTCGGAGCCTCCGTCCTCACTCAGTCCAACCGCATCTAAGTCTAACACAACCACCAAATACCACAGGTAGTCAACGATGACGGCCCGCCGTCCACCCAACTCTCCCCGTACATCCACCCATTCGTCAACACCTTACAAGAAGCCGGCCACCTCGTCTCGGTCGCAATCCCATCCACATCCCGCTCGTGGATCAGCAAAGCACACCTAAGAGAAACCATCCTGAAAGCCACCTACGTCAACCCGGACCAATTCCGCGACGATGGGACCTGGACAGAATTAGACATAGAGGAATTGGAAGCCACAACCACCACCACCACAACCACCAACAAAAACAAAGACGAAGACAAAGACGGAAAAACACACCCCTGGGCAATAATAACAAACGGCACCCCCGCAAGCTGCACCCAACTAGGCCTGCACAACCTCTTCCCAGACCGCCCACCCATCAACCTCGTCATCTCGGGCCCGAACCACGGCCGCAACGCGTCTTCCATCTACAACCTCTCCTCGGGCACGGTGGGGGGTGCGTTGGAGGCTGCTACGTGCCGGGTGCGCGCGATCGCGCTCTCGTTCGGGAGCAAGGAGGCGCAGAGCGCGGAGGTGGTGGGTGCGGCGTGTAGGTTGGCGGTGAGGGTTGTGGGGGTGTTGTGGAAGAGGTGGGATGAGGGGGTGGAGGTTTATAATGTGAATGTGCCTATGCGGGGGGATGTGGAGGGGAGGGGGGTTTGGTTTACGAAGGCTTTGAGGAATTGGTGGGATCGGGGGTGTTTGTATGCGGAGGTTGGGAGGGGTGTTAATGGTGGTGGTGGTGTTGGTGTTGGTGTCAATGGTGATGGTGATGGTGCTGTTAACGGGGTTCATGATGGATTGGAAAGTCCGAAGAAGGATGGCTCTCGTGGCAGTTCGAAAGCTGTCAGGGAGCGTCATTTTGCTTTCGCGCCTGATCTGTCGGATATGAAACGCGGTTTACTGGCTGCTCCGGCGGGCACTGATGCTCATACTGTCCTCAATGGTTATACAAGGTGGGTTCTCTCTCTCTGTCTGTCTGTCTGCCTCTTTGACTGACTGTTCCTTTTCAGTGTTACTCCCTTGACGGCCAATGTCAGCCACGTCCCTGGTTTGCATGGACAGTTGGATCTTGACGATTGTTAGGGTGGGTTGGCTTGTTGTCGGCTCTTTGTTGGATGCTATTAGATACCCATATTCATTCCGTGAATTCATTGATTGATTAAAGCCGTCATATGTATAGAGCAAAACACAGATCAAAAAACACTAACCGAAATACATACACATCAACTCCAAATTACCAGTCCAGTACTCGAATATGTATATGACAGATATACCAACGACATAATTATCATCGATCAAAGTGCCCTAGCTGCCTCTCCGGCACCGCTCTCGACCTCCGCAGCAGACGAGTGCGTCTCCGCACGCATCTTCCCCTTCCCAATACCTCCCTCTCCAACTCCCATTCTACGAGCCACATACCGCTGCGCCACGACCCCCGTCGCCAAGGCGAGCGAATCCTCAACCCATTCCGCTACCCATTCCCTGGGATCCACGCCGCCGGTCTCAATAATCTCCGCGATGGCCTCTGGCGCATCTGTCTGGGGCGCATCGCCATTATCAGGACTCTGAGAAGCAGAAGCGGGAGCAGGGGCATCGAGCCAATTAATCCACTTCTGCGGGATTGCTTGAGAGATCGTGTGGAAGGCGATGCCGTGGATGGGATCATGAAGATAGATAGCAAAAGCGACTTCCTCGTCTTTGATATCCGCTTCGACGACACCGGAGGGTATGGCTTTCTCCGTCATTGGGCCTGCTTGGAAAAGCTCCGTTGAGACGACTTGGCTGACGGCTTGTACGGCTAGGAAGATGTCGCTGGATCGGACGGGATTCGTCTCGCTCAGGACTTCGGTGGCTTGTTTGGCGGCTTCTTCGATGCCGCCCTTTGGGGCGAAGTACTCGCTCGCGTATGATTCGGCGCTTGCTCGTGCGAGTTTCGTGCCTTCTACCATGCCGCGGACGGCGGAGATGTTGCGAGGGTTTCCCGGTGTGACTGTGCGCCACCATGGGCCGTCGTGCCAACCTG
Source organism: Xeromyces bisporus (assembly GCA_900006255.1). Classification (NCBI taxonomy): domain Eukaryota; kingdom Fungi; phylum Ascomycota; class Eurotiomycetes; order Eurotiales; family Aspergillaceae; genus Xeromyces; species Xeromyces bisporus. The sequence continues at coordinate 436,571 of HG983353.1, forward strand.
CATCTGAAGACTGGTAACCGCCAATGTCCAAGCCGCGCTTCGGGGCGGATTCTTGACCACGTTGGATGACCATGAGATCTCCACCTTCGACTTGCGACATCACACGTGAGAAGACTGTGTAGATAAGTGGATCGATGCTGGGATATCCAGACAGGTCGTGCGTAACGTGGATTTGAAGACGCTCATGAGAGGAAATCGGAGGCGCAAGAGTGTGAAGAATAGACGTAAACGTAGGAAGAGCCTTGCTTCGGAGCTCGCCACCTAGGAGCACGAAAAGCCTTGTAATCAGTGTTCTGTGGGAAAACCTAAAAGGTAAAGGGCAATCAAATGACGCTACCAAGTTCTCTCAGCGCCCCGACATTCCCCTTGACCTGCTGTGCCCATTTCTGAGCTTCTTCGTTATTCTGAATCTCCTTCACTGCAGTCTCAGCCTGCTTCATGGCAGCGCTGGCTGTCGCAAATATTCCTCCCAACCATCCTCCTCCTCCTCCTCCTCCTTCCTTACTGGCCGTCTCAGGGGTTGCCCCAGTCCGCTTCTCTTCAGTCACAGACGGCTGTACATTTGCCGCCCTCTGTCCCGCGCGTGACGACCGACCGCTCTCCTGAGACTTGCGAGCCGCCGATCTCTCTTCACTGGACGGACCCGTCGACGGCGGAGTCCCTACGCGACCCGGTCTGGGTGACCTGATAGACGGCCGGGGTTCAGTCGACACGGGACGTTTGGAAGCTAGGTTGTCGAGTTCTGCAAGAGGGTCTTCTTGGTCTGGTTTGGCGGTTGTGGGCTGGTTTGTTGTCTTGGTATTGGTGTTGGTGTTGGTGTTGGTGGGTTTCGAGGTGGACTCGTCGGTTGTGGTGCCGGCGTCGTCAACACCGAGGTTGTCGAATTGGGCTAGGATCTCGTCGTTGGTTGGCTTGGTTGATTTGGAGACCATGGTGGTTGTGGGTGTGTGAGTATAGTATATGTCTTGGGAATATTAGGGTCTATGTAGGTTAGATCATGAATCGAGTTGTTGGCTTTGTCTCTTCCTGCTTTGGCGATTGAAGTCGATGCATTGGTTAGTCCCGTGACGCTGAGGCCGTGATCTACGCCAAGAAATTTAGTATTCCTCACTTTATTCAGCTTAGACTATTTACGAACCAGTTGGAGTTTCTTCACGGCTGTCGCTTTGCTATTATCCGCACGACTCTTTATGCGGTATGATTAAACAGCACGGAGTATTGACTGCAGTAATGTATATACCCCGTACAGTATACCCGTACACCCAGAGTGACTCTGGGGAAGTATGTACATTTTAGAGACCACGGCATCACTGCGCTTGCAAGGATTCCCCAACCCCGCAGAAGTCACAGCATGGTTAGGCCTACCGTATAAATAGACTGATAGGTATCTTCCATGCAGCAAACTGCTAGGACAACCAGCTGAACCTCTGAAAGTACATATAATAGTACCATCCCAACCCAGTCCACGCTCAACCACGGCTCACTGAAACCATAGACTCCCCATCCCCAGACTTGTTAGTTGTTACTCACCATGCGCATCCCATACACACCAAACCCCCCACCCACAAACACCAGCAACGAAGCCGACATCCTCACCCGAATCCAAGCCCGACGAGCACCACGCGACCTAACCCCCCTCGACCGAACCCTCCTCCACTCATTCCCAATCGCCGACGGCTGGAACTCCTTCATCGGAGCAATCCGAACCCAAACAAGCCTACCGGCCGACATCCGCGAATTGATCATATCCCGCATCGCAGCGGTCAACGGGGCTTGGTACGAATGGGAAGCGCATGCGCCGTTACTGCTTAAGGCGGGGATGAGCGAGGAGGCGGTGCGGGTTGTTCAAGATGCGCAGGCTGATATATCCGAGATGGTGAAGGGGAGAAGGGTGTTGAGTGAGGTGCAGGGTGTGGTGTTGTTGTATACGGATGCGGTTACCAAGACTGTTGCAGTGTCTGAGGAGGTGTTTCGGGGTCTTAGGGAGTGGTTCGATGAGAGGGAGGTTGTGGAGGTTACGGCTACCGTGGCGGCGTATAACTGCGTTAGCCGTTTTCTAGTGGCGCTGGATATTGGGGAGAGGAACGGTCGACTTTGACGTAGGGCAAAGGTACATGTACATACGTACTCCGTATGCATGCATGTTACTCTTCGACCATACTACCACTAACAACTCGACTATACAGAGTCTGAGAGTCATATATGATTAACACTCAATGCCCTACTAATTTTCTTATTCTTTTTGAAGATGTCCATTTTCAGTGCAGATGATGTCAGTTAAGTTAGTACTGTACTGTATTGTCGTAAGGTTGATAGTATTGTAATGTAACACTACGTATTCACGTACTGTAAGAAAAACAAAGTTGGTGTCGATCCCTATAGAGTATGCCAGCGAGCCAATCAACCCGCCTTATTCCGGTAATATTCATACACCACCATAGATACAATTGTTACAGCCCAGTAAAATTCGTGAAAAAGTCTACAGTTCCCATAACTTACAGTAAGACTACTCTGAATCTGTACTACTGCCTCTCTGTCTACAGCTTCATCTTTCTGCATGCACAAGAAGAGTACATACTTTTTTCTTTCTTTTAATTCTCTTTCTTTTTGCAAGTCATCAAGCATTTTCATCTCATTCCTTATCCATTTGTCTGCTGCGAGAATCGCTCATCAATCTCATATCTAACCGCGTGGCTGTTTTGGTACCTACTACTGAATCGCAGTAGAAGAAACAACTCTACCCAGTACAAAGTTACTCATTCTGACTTGTTTCTTTCTGCTATTCCAATATCTGCTGAGTGCCCGAGTTTCTCAATTAACCTATTTCTGCTACGTTCGAGTGGCTAGATAGTCTGGTTAATTGGTTTCTGCGTGACGACTTGTTTACTGGGCGAGTTCCACTGCAGTTTTTTATTGTCAGTCATCAATCTTTCACTACTGTCAGTCAATCCTCCTCTTCTCTGAGAATTCCAGGGAAAAGACTGTCGAATTTACTCATCACTTCGCGGTCGTGTTGATTGATTTGGCGTAGTAGCACCAACACTTCACGAACTATCAAGGTAAGGCGTTCCAAGTTTTGTTGTCTTGGTTGTTTTTGGACCGCACTGTTATACCACAACCACATCTTTCACTTTTTTTTTTTTTTTTTTTTTTTTTTTTAAAGTGAACGGGCAGGAATATATCCTTGTTCTCTCATTACTTATGTCAAAACATTCCTTTTGCATCTTCTGTTGTATGCCACTTACGGTATTTTTCTGTTTACTGTACCTGTACTGGCGCCTTGGCATTGCAAGCGAGTCATACTAACTGTCTATAGACTCAACTCATTCTGGCTTTTGTTCCAGACAAGATCTCTTGTTGATCGAATTGTCTTGGTTATCATTTGTCGCTTCACTATGGCTCCCGTATCTCGGGGCCACCTCGACAGGGAATCCCATGAGTCAGATGTTGGTGACTCTCAGGATTCTTCACTGCGCCGACAATTCTCCGAGACGGGTCTGCAAACTTCAAATTCCGACCGAACTTCGCCATCTTCGTTACCGTCCACACGAAATGCCAAATGCAAATGGTGCGGAGAGTATTTTGAGTTTTCTAATGAGGATGACCTGTCCCACAACTCGGCGCTGAAAAAGCATATTGCTGCTGTGCATTCGAACATTGTTAAATTTTCATTGGACAATCGCGCTACTGATGACATTGTCGACGAGGAAGACGGTAATGAGAAGGACGAAGAGAGAGTAGCCACTAGGGAACCATCTGCTACTGCTGACGACCATGTCGTGGATGATGGCGTGGAAAATGCAGAAGCGAACGATGTGCACGAAGTAGAAGAAAATGGCGAGGGTGATCTTGCCGTTGACGAAGTCGATGCTGAGGACCAAGACGAGGTTGCCGCTCTTCCTAACGTCCCTGATAAGTTCACAATCGAGAACGCCGCGTCCGCAGTGGAGCAACGCGCCCAGGAATTTTGGAACATCCACGACGTTAGGACGTTTGTTCCGAACTATGATCAAGAAAACGATCAACTCGAAGATTCCTGGAATCATGTGTTCCGTGGTGCCTCTCGTGGCAGGAAGCGACAGGCTGATGAAACTCTCGGCCGTCCTTCACCATACAAGAAAACCAAGGTTGAGAAGGGCAACTTCCTTGAGGTAACTCCCGTAGAAGACTTTCTATTCCAGCTTCGAGATCCCGAGTTGCGGTCTCATGACGAGCTCTACGCTATCACCGCAAATGCGGCCCATGCGATTAAGGTCTGGCAAGACGAATACTTGGCTATTGACGCCCTGACCAAACTAGCCACCAGGAATGTCACCAAACAAACCGCGAATCCAAGGAGGACAGAAAGCCGTGAAGTGTTTGAAGACAAGAAAGAAGCCACATTGTATGGGTACAAATATGACCCTAAAGCGGACAAAGTCGGAAACCAGGATGCTTTCGTTCAGGGAGGCTTCAAACCAACACCAGCGCAGTCTAGGAAGATGAGCACGAAGAATGACCCCAACCCCGATGGATGGCCGTCTATTTCAAGATTCGGTGTTGAGCATATTCCCAAATACCAAGAACCCCCACCGGAGGAGTACATCGGCAAGCACACGCGTAAGCGCAAGGCCGCTGAAATGGAACAGGCTGCCAAGGCTACCCACGACGTTGCAGCTCAGTATTCGTCTAGCACGCCAACACCTAATCTTGCTGAAACGGAACAGGAGCCAAACCCGCCACCCGGGCCACCACCTCCCAAACGCACGCGCGCTCGCAACCGTGGTGGACGTCAGGCGATTGCAGAAGCAACTGCGGCTAGAGCTAGGTCTGAGGCTGCACCTGAACCTTCATCTTCGACTTCTACCCCTGCTCCTACTTCTGCCCCTGTGCGCGGTTCTGGCCGCGGCCGCGGTCGCGGTAGAGGCCGAGGCCGAGGCGCTGCTAGAGTGTCTTCACGTGCCGTTCCTGAAGCTAGAACCGAGACGCCACAACCCGCGTCTCCTGCCCCGCCTGCTGACTCTACAACACCTGGTGACAGTCATACCCAAGGACAACATCCTTCTAGTTTTGATGGAGCGACAAGCCTACCCCCAACTCCTACCACACCGGCACCGGCACCGGCACCGATACAAGCGCGGCCGATTTCAACTGTGCCCCCCGCTCAACCCGCTCAACCCGCTCCTATTGCTCCTGCCCCTGTAGCTCCTCAAGCAACAGGGTCGACCTTGCATAATATAATGAATGCCCCGGATGAATCCTTGGATCCCGCAGAGTTGATACGGCGCCAGAAGATCGCTAATTCCAAGAACCCAAAGCGCACTGCGGCGATGCTTAACCATTGGGAAAGATTCATTGCATCTGGTCGCATTCGCAAAGCGAAGCGTAGCAAAGAAGAGATAGAGGCCGAGCGGGCGGATGAGGAAGCCAGAAAAACGACTGATGGTCCGAAAGTTGGAGGTAAAAAGCGAAAGAGCATTGGCGATACGACAACTGAAGCTGCTGCGAAGAAGCCCAAGGCAGAGACGCCTGTTGCACCGGCGTTACAGCCTGCGCTGCCTACGCCCATACAGTCTGCTGCTGCTCAGCCTACTGCGGGCTTGCCAGTTGCTTTCTCGTCTGGTACTACCCAGGCTAGTCCTATTCGCCAAACTCCTTTGCATACTCTGCATGCTCGACCGGACCCTTTCCAAACCACTCATCCCCAGCACGCAGCTGTTTCACAGTTCCAAATCCAACAACCCCCGTATACCCAGGCTGCACCTGCTCAGCCTCCCCATGGTCAACCTGCTCCCGCTCAACAACAAATCCCCGTCCAGCCTCACCATACCCATCCAACTCCAGTACAACCTCCTCACGGACCGCCTCCTTCTTTTCAACCGGCTTTTGCTCACAATGCTCGTGGACAGCCCGCCTCTGTCCCGCCCAACCCTATCCAACCAACCCATCTCCCTCCCGCCCGTCCTGCCGTTCAGCCTCCAATTGCTCCTCAACCCGCCCCGCGCCCAGCACCTCATCCAGCGCCCCAACAAGCTTCTCACTTGGCCCACATCTTCCCACACCTCATCCCTAACACTCTACCCCCGGCACTATCGCCGTACGCTCCAATGGACCCGCGAGTAGTTGGCCCTCGTCACTACGACTCGCCCTACGGCCCTAACCCATCCGTGCCGTCTCTTGCTCCGCCCCAGCAACAACTCTCGCATCATCCGCACCACTCGCATTACCAGACGGTCTATCCTCCATATCCTGATTATTACTACCGTTACGGCGGTCCTTCGCTCCATCCGTCAGCTCCTAATCGTGGGCTTACAAGGCCGTGATTTTACTTTTCGTCTGGGTGTACTTTTGTCTTCCTTTCTCTCTTCCTTTCGAGATGTTTGAATGTATCATGCATGTCCCGCTTTCATGTGGCTGGTCCATCATGTGTAATTTGTACTGTGTATTTAGCAAGGTCGTTGATTGTCGGATACTGGAAAAAAAAAAAAAAAGCATCGATGAGGTATATGTCTGGTGTTTTGGTGTGCAATATATCATGAAATAGTACAATTGCATTTGCCTTCTTTACATACCTTACCTGACGAAAGGTGATTGAAATCGCAGTCTTTTTGACTAACCGGTCATAATCATAAGCCTATCAAGTATAAAAGTTCAAATAAACCGCTATCAAACCTACGTAGTTATCATGCAACTCCTAGAGCCGCGCACTGCCTATATTATATCCGTCTCTGCTCTGACACCCAGACCTGTTCTCCACCGGCACAACGCTCAGTGATTCTAACCATGGCTTTTCCTAACACACAATTAGTTTTTTTTTTTTTTTTKTTTTCCTGGAAGCTTGGGTTGGTGGGGGTTTGAAGTGAAGCTGCGCTGTGGACGAACAAGGATGATTCTTCGATGGTCTGAGCAGTGAGACAGGTCGAGGGAGGGCCTGGGAGGCGGTCTCAGCCTCTCAACCTCATGCACTGGGCAGAGACAGTTTGCTTCGACTGTTGAGCTTTGAATACACGAACTTGATAGTTACCTTGATTTTTGATGTGAATGGCGATGTTCGAAGAAGGTGATGTGACTTTTGAGTGAGCGAAAGAACATTTGAAGTTAAAGACCAACTCAAAAACACGTGATGACAACACGTGACGTATTGATATCGGCTGCGATCACCCGTCATCACAACTTCGTAGCAGGAAACCCTTCCCATCTGGCTAAGCTTCCTTCTCCCAACGACGCGACTCTTACCTATCCGCCAGCTCGAGGGATTGCTACTTCGTGGAGGATATTTGCCTGATTAATCTAATAGCATAATTGTCGCGATGGGAAAGAAGAGACGTGGCCCCAGCCTAGAAGAGCTTCTGGCTCGCCCCTGGTGTTATTATTGCGAGCGCGATTTCGACGATTTAAAGATTCTGTTGTCGCATCAGAAGGCGAAACATTTCAAGTGTGAAAGATGTGGGAGGAGACTTAATACTGCAGGAGGTTTGTTGCATAGAGGCCTCGTCCCTTTTTTTCTTTTTCCGCGTTTCAACCCTAAATGTCAAGAATTTTCTGCTAACGACTACATACTGAGGAACCAGGGTTATCGGTGCATATGAGCCAAGTACATAAGGAACAGCTCTCAGCCGTGGAAAATGCTCTTCCGAATCGATCTGGTCTTGACGTTGAGATATTCGGCATGGAAGGTGTGCCGGAAGATGTTCTCCAAGGACACAATTCGCGAGTTATAACGCAATATCAACAGGCTGAGGCGGAAAGGCAGGCTGTAACGGGGAATCCCCCGCCGGGTGCTACGTCGAGTGGGCCGCAGCCGGCGAAGAAACCGAAATTAGAGAGTCCAGCAGATCTGAAGAAACGGTTGGCGGAACATAAAGCGAAGAAAGCGGAGATGCGTGCTGGTGGTAGTAGTGGAGAGGCGACTCCGGTTGGAGCAGGGCAGTCGATTCAGACGCCTGGTGCATACGTAAGTGGAAATGGTTGAAACTCCCCTTGGTTGTGACTTTGTCTTGCTAAGCGACGATGGCATTGGGATTAGTCACCTCAAACTCCAGCTCCAGCGACGGCTTCTTCTTTTGGTACTGTTGCCCCTCCACAGCAATACGCTTATCCTCAGCCGTATAGTGGCGCTGCTGCTGTTGCTCCTTATCCGCAGAGCGCAAGCCCAGCATATCCGGCTTTCTTCCCAGGTGCGCAACCGCCGTTTTCTCCTGTTGCGCCGTTCTCCCCGTCGACATACACTCCGGCGCCGATTCAACCTGGCGTCTCGGTGCCGCCACCGGGCCCTACATATGCAAGCGCGCAGCAAACACCCGCGAGCGCTCATGTGCCTCCACAATCTCCTTTCCCTCGACCTGGCAGCTTACCGGCTGCGCCTAGTCTCCCGCAACGCCCGTCGTTCGGTGCTCCGTCTGTTAATGCCCAGCATATGCAACAAATGCATATGGGAGGTGCAGTTCCTTCTCCCGGAGTTATGCCTAATGCATACGGGGATCCAGCATCCGCAAACGGAAGGAAGCCGTCAGAAGTTTCGGTTGACAACAACAATGTCTTCGGCGCAGGCAAGCCAGCTGATGAGGCGGCAGCGAGAGCTACACCTCAGACGCCCGGCGAGCCAGCAGAGGCGGCGGCAGAAAAGGCGTCCAAGAAGGACAAGGGGAAGCCGACAAGATTGGTATACTCTGATAACGAGGTCAGTCCGGAGGAGAAATTGGCAAAATTGCCCAGGTACGCATTCGTTCCCGATCGCAAAGAGGAAACAACCCTTGGAGGAGGTCCCGATGTTGCTGTTACGGGAACTATCAGGAATTCTGATACGGTGTACGACGCGATGCATCATTAATTACACACATTCCAAATATGAGAAAAGACTTCGGGCTGGAGAGGCTTTTAGGAAGATACCGTCTCGATTTGATCGACGAACCTGCAATACACGTCTAAACGGATACGAACGGATTTACGAGGGAAGCGGACAGCGGAATCCAGCTAAGTTCGACACATGTCAAATTCTAGCTATACATTTTGTTTCTTTTCCTTTTTTCTTTTTCTGCTTCCTTTTTCTTGTTTTGTTTGATTTGTTATTGTACCCTGATCAATAGCTTGGCCAAAGTGAAAGCTCAGAGCATGATAAGAAAGTCATTCCAGAAGTCAACAGCTCCTAATGAACAACACCCATGTTCCTTGCTTGCCGTTGTCGTCTTTTCCGGTCGCCACTGGTTGAAGTGACCGTGCAAGATCATCCGCGTTGGTGAGTCAAGAAGTTGAGTCGGGTCACCACCTGTCCATTATCAGGAAAAGGCTGATGTTTCGCTTGGATTGGAAGAGAGGAGAAAAAAGGAAATTGCGAAAGGGGTGCTCGAACAGAAATTGACCGACAACCAACCAGTCTTCTGTCCCGACCTGTGTTGCATATTCGGCAGGATATATGATATGATAGCTCGCCGTCCTGAATTTCTCTGTCTTGCTTTGTTGCATATGCATACATATACGGAGCGGAGCGCTCGGGGTTTCTGTCGGAATTCTATGTAAGTGAGTTAGCGGTTTTCAAGGTAGGCTTCTGAAGCAATTGAATTGACATTGATGCTGCTACTACCATACTACTATACTGTCTGTTGGTACATACTGCTTAGAATCCAGGGCAATTAACTGCAACCACGTTCGTTTATATTCGTTTCATATCAGAGTCTGAAAATGATGTAGAACTCCTCCAACTGTGATAACCAGGCATAACAACACCCGGAAACCCAAACCTAACCCATCACCTCACCTTCAACAAGCAACCCCAATCACCTCCTCGCACTAACCACAGCCCCCCCAAAAACCGCCAACCCATAGACCGCAACCAACCCCAACGCAACCGGCACCGGCTTCCCCCCACTCTTAATAACCCTGGGCACAGAACTCCCACCCAAAACAACCGACGCGAACAACCCCAACTCATTCCCGTAGGACTGGCCATTGCGCAGACGAAGATAGCTCAGCAGGTAGATGGAGCCGACGGAGAGACCGGCGGCGATGGACGGGACGGAGCGCTTTCGGGCATACCCGATTGTGCCGCCTAGAGCGGTTAGGAGGGAGAGGGAGAGGGCGGAGGTTGTGGGGGAGGGGGTTTGTTGGGACTGTTGTGCTGTTAGATTAGGTGTTCATGCATACGTTTGGCTTTGTGGCTGGGGGTGTTTGGTATGTACCATTTTGTGAGTGGTTGGTCCGTATTAGTGCTAGAGAATGGTTATGTGTGCTCTAATAATGGGAGATTGAATGGGTTGAAGTGGTTGAATTGAGAGGAAGTAAATATCGCTGGATTAGTAATCGATGACCTCATCCATTCTTCTCCGGCCATAGGAAGGCCTTCAGGTACTGGTACAACCGTTCACTGCTGTTGGAGTGTCTGAACACAGGTACATGTACATGTAGGAAACTGCTTCGAATGCCTCAATTCAATCAAGCCGTAGAACTACTACTGAACCAGTTGAAAGTTGGTAGAGAATGGATTATTAACGTCACCCCGCAAAAGTACTGCTAATAGAAACATCTCCGAATTGCTTCTTCTTTCTTTCCTGCCAACTTCTCCAGCTCCATCTCTCCAGGATAGAATCAGAACCTCAAAATGGAGAAGAGAGCAACCACCGGAAAGGTCGCATCTGACTTCCAATATGCGCCGTTCCTCAACGCTAAAGAACCCCAACCGCCTCGGAATCGCCGACACACGCTGATTCGGGCAAGTCGCGTTGTTCTGGGAGCCTTCCTGGCCCTGTCCTTACTGCAACTCCTGACGCCGAATGGCCTATCACCGCAAGATGGAGATTATATATCTACACGCTTCTCCTCAGGTACTACGAACACCGGTGTCCTACCACACCAGTCATGGCCGCACGGCAACGGTCTCCCATACGAGCAACTCCAAGATATCCTTCTAAACACCCCATCTGCCGCCCATGCTCGCGAATGGAGCGAGTACTACACAGCCGGACCTCACCTAGCCGGCAAAAACCTAAGCCAAGCCCTCTGGACCGAAGGAAAGTGGCAGGACTTCGGCATCGAGGACACCAACATCGTGGCTTACGATATCTATCTCAATTACCCGGTGGACCACAGACTTGCTCTGCTGAAGAAGTCAACAGATGATAATAACGTTGGTAATGGTGATGCCTCGGCTGAAGTCACCTTCGAAGCAAGTCTTGAGGAGGACGTCCTGGATCAAGACCGCACGAGCGGCCTGCCTGATCGTATCCCCACCTTCCACGGGTACTCTGCCAGTGGAAACGTTACGGCTCCTTTTGTGTATGCCAATTTTGGCACGTATGCTGACTACGGTGACTTGGTTAATGCGAATGTTAGTCTGGAGGGGAAGATTGTGATTGTGAAGTACGGTGGTATTTTCCGCGGATTAAAGGTTAAGCGTGCGCAGGAGCTGGGTGCCGTTGGTGTGATTATGTATAGTGACCCGCAGGAGGATGGGGAAATCACCGAGGAGAATGGTTATAAAGCTTATCCGGATGGTCCTGCTCGGAATCCGAGTGCTGTGCAACGTGGCAGTACGCAATTTTTGAGTAAGTCTGAGTTTGTTGCAATTCATGTCCTCTGGATTACTCGGGACTGACTGACGAATTTTTGAAATACAGGCTTCGCTCCTGGAGATCCGACGACGCCAGGATATCCGTCCAAGCCTGATAGCGAACGGGAAGATCCTAGTTTCGCTATCCCGACGATCCCATCTCTTCCGGTTTCGTATAAAGAAGTCCTGCCCTTCTTGAAGGCACTCAACGGCCACGGCCCCAAAGCCGCACAATTCAACGAGCGCTGGCAGGGCGGCAAACTGGGACACAAAGGAGTTGAATACAACATTGGACCTTCTCCGGACGACGTGGTCATCAATCTCTACAACTTGCAGGAATACACGACCACCCCGTTGTGGAACGTGATCGGTGCGATTAAGGGGTCTATTCCCGACGAAGTGGTTGTCATCGGGAACCATCGAGACGCTTGGCCTGCTGGTGGTGCCGGCGACCCGAACAGCGGATCAGCAGCGCTGAACGAAGTTATTCGCAGCTTCGGTGAGGCTCTCAAGACGGGCTGGAAACCTCTTCGTACTATCGTCTTCGCAAGCTGGGACGGAGAAGAGTATGGGCTACTGGGATCCACTGAATGGGTGGAAGAGAATCTGCCCTGGCTATCCAAGGCGAACATCGCTTACCTCAACGTCGACGTGGCCGCTGTAGGAACTCACTTTGCACCCAGCGCCAGCCCGCTTCTGAACAAGGTCATCTACGAAGTGGCAGAGCTGGTCCAATCCCCCAACCAGACCATCGAAGGCCAGACGGTCCGCGATGTCTGGAACGGCTACATAAGTACCATGGGAAGCGGTAGTGACTTTACTGCCTTCCAAGACTTCGCAGGCATCCCCAGTTTGGACTTCGGTTTCGGCCGTGGTCACAACGACCCTGTCTACCACTACCACTCCAACTACGACAGCTTCGACTGGATGGACCGATTCGGCGACTCCGACTGGCTCTACCACGTAACAGCCAGCAAGCTCTGGGCCCTAGCCACCGCGAAACTGGTAGAAACCCCAGTCATCGCCTTTAGCGCCTCCGACTACGCAACCGGTCTCCTCGGCTATCTCGACCACATCAAGCCTCTGGCAGAAAACCTGCCCGAACCTTTCAGCTTCGCACCGATTGAAGTTTCGATCACGAAACTGCGAGTCGTCGCTGAGGAGTTTGATGCCTACGCCGCCGAACTGGGCAAACAGCTCGACCAAGACCTGCCCTGGTATCTCTGGTGGAAGAAGTTGAGGCTGTTCTACCTGATTCGGGACGTTAATAATAAGTACAAGAGTATCGAGCGCAAGTTCTTGTACGAGCCTGGTCTTGATGGTCGGAGTTGGTTTAAGCATGTGGTGTTCGCGCCCGGGCTGTGGACAGGGTATTCCGGCGCGACTTATCCGGGTCTTGTGGAGAGTTTTGAGGTGGGCGATTTGAGTAATGCTGAGGTTAGTATTATATCTTATCCTTTCTTGTTTCGTTTCTGGAAGCTGACTTCTTTTTTTCTTTGGTTTGTTTGTAGAAATGGAGGATCATCATTCAGGAACGGATTGAAGATGCTACGGCGCTTCTTCAGTAACACTATTATTATGTTGGATATGACATGACATGACATGACATGACGGTGCTATGATACGACAAAGGAATGTACAGCGGATCGGACAACAACCAGCGCCTTCAATATGTTCTTTCGCTTTGCATCATTTTTAGAGTTTTGTATGTACACAAGCGACCTTTGCTAGATTTGGATTTGGATGAAAGCACGGTATCAGGTACATAGGATGGAATCAATAAATGCCATTCTTCAGCGCGGCGTTGTCTGCATACAACACGGTCGAATATGGAGGCCGAACATAATCGTGATTCCATTTTCAGTAATGTAACGTACCTGAGTGAGGCTACGGTCAATAGTGGGTACCCGCGCCTGTTCCAGTGTTCCATGGATTCACCATCTGATCCATGGTTTCCATTGTGTTAAGGGGTATATCTCCATTGGTGAATTCCATTGGCGAGTGTCCGCTAATCAGACCTGACCAGCTCTCCGGTCAGGTCTGACTAGTAGTCCTAATAGGCTAATACCCCAAAATCAGCCTGAGCGGAGCGAAAGAATCCCCAATCTCAGAACCTTCATTGAGATTCCACAAGTCAAGCATCCAGGGATTTTGATTAGAAAGTCCACGACCGAGCGACAAGAGCGGCATTGACGAGAGCCTTAGTCAATCCTGTCATGATACTCGGTTTCCTCTAATATCCAGTTCTGAGGTATTTCGAAAAGTGTCGACGAGGGTATAACCTCGTAAAGAAACCTGTCTGCCAGCTCAGGATCTTGAGCATATATATAATCATTAGGGCCCCTCTCCATGAACACAACATTTTCTGCATAATCCTCCTCCACTCTCTTGACATGGTCCGGCAGGATTGACATGAAATCCAGCAACCATGTCTCGAAAGGATCGCCCACGGTTTTTGCGAGCTGTCTGATCATGGGTTCGTCGGGTAGAGACACCTCGCTGGTTGTGAGGAGAAGAAGGAAGCACAGAAGTGCATCGTCCTGGGCCTTTTGAATGTCGGCGTCTTTGTTGTTGTTGTTGTTGTTCCTGCGATCATTTGAGATGTTGAGGTATGTCTGAGCGGCAATCCGGAAGATATCCGATGGGCACACGTAGCGGTGACGGCAGGGGTAGTACAGGAGTACTCGTGCCAGACGCACCTACGCGGGTTGCCCTTGTAGGTGCGCCACACCTTAACCTTTATAACACCTTAACCTAAATTTTTCCCTACTCTCCCACTTTCTGCGTATTTCTACACCCACAACCATTTTTATTTGCAATAAAAAAACCGGTAACTAGTATTTCTGCCACTTCTCTATCAGTGCAGCCCAAAATCGAATTGTTTACGAGCGGTTCGTAGTCCAAAATACGGGTTTAAAATTCGTGGGTTGGATTCGGTCGGGTCMATTGTAATATAKTCTCTTTGGCCTGA
>HG983354.1:7778-70598 GCA_900006255.1 Xeromyces bisporus
GCATGGATTGCAGCAACTAAAAGACAGTAGAAGACAGACAAAGCCCTGGTGCATGTACTGTAGCTACCGTAGGCGGCACCAAATAGCAGGTCCCACCGCTAAAAGCCCACTAAACCAGCCCTCCGAGAGCCCCTAATTCGGTACCTACCTAGGCTCCCCTACCCACCAACAATTCCAATCCCAAGCTCCTCTTCCTCACAACAACCCAAGACAACCCAACCCATCATGCCCTCAATCCCCCTCCACCCCAAACCATCCTCAAGGACTGCAGACAACCCCCTCCCCCACCTCCTCCAAACGCCCTCAGGCCTCGCCATCCTCGAACTTCAAGGCACAATTCAAATCCCCCAACCACAGTCCGACGAATTTGAACCCGAACCCGCGGAAACCGCCAACGAAGCTAACACCAACACCAATTCCCCAAAACCGCGCACCATCGAAACGCCAATTGGCAAAATCGTCTTCCCCGATTACGCACCTGCTGGTAATGGTGATGGTGATGATAAGAAATGGATGAAACGCGTATATCTCTACGGTGGTCGGTATCAGAGGATGGCCGGGGAAGTCAAGGAGCTTGCGAAGCCGCTTGCTGTTATTAAGAGGAGGGAGAAGAGGGGAGGGAAGTTTGACGATGGGGGTGCTATGGATGTTGATGGTGCTGATGGTGGTGACGATGCTGAGCCTCAGGATGAGCTGGAGATTGTTGATATCGTGAGGTATAAGCTGTTATTTACGAATCGACCCGAGCCGGCGAATGATGTTTGAAGGGTGGTGTCTTTTCTTTCTTTGCATCATACCTTGATCTGATCGATTGTGGGTGGGTTTACTCATTGCCATTGGACACGTTGCCGGTTCGAAGCCAAGGTCTTTTCATTATCGGTTGACCGCTTTGGTGCGGTTGCTATGCGTGCAACTTCTGCTTGGCTTGGGATCTGTTATGGCACTGACAGGTTGGTCGTGTTCCGCCTTGGTTGATGGCATTTCCGCTGCTCATCCTCAAGTCTTAGCTGTCTGTCTGTTCATGATGACTGGGATTGTGACTGTCACAAACAACTCGTTCACCAGTTCCAGTTCTGCAGAACAGCTCTACGTCTATCATCCAGTCTGCAGGAGGGAAAGGGACCAATGAAGGAGCAAGCAGGTACATGTACATACACACATGTACCCCTAACTGCCACCTCTCATCATCGACTTCAACATTTTCAATTTTAACCCTAACTCAATAAGCAACGCATGTCATACGGATTTCTCCGTAAACAGAAATCCCAGCAACTTGGAACCCAACTCGGAATTCACCACAATCATAACTGCGTTCACCACGACTATAATGCACAAAGAGCAAGTGAATGAATATAAATAGCAGTGAATGCCTGCTTTTGCTTGCTTGCTTCAAACGCTTTCATCATTCATCTCTCGCTTTGTCAGATCCTGCAAGTATTTAAATACTTCAGTCTCTCGATTCTCGTTCAGATCTGTGCATTACAATCTTCACAGAATCCAACATCGACTCACTCTCACATACTACTACTACTACCACACTACTCGCTCTCCTCCTACTACAAAGTTATCTGAACCTACATCGACCAAAAATGCCCCAAATCGCCCGCATAACCCTCTTCAAAATTCCCAACGAAGAAATCCGAAACAACGCCCTAAAAGCCGCCAACGAAGTCCCCGAGAAGGCTCGCAAGGTATGTACCTATTGACAATAACGCACCCAGTGCCAACCTAACCCTAACCATTGATCAAAACGGATTACTTCCAATCAACCCATACATACTATTAATTGTCATCTTAGACCACGTCACATTTATACACATATGTACATGTACAATGTATACCAGTACGGAGTCCCTAACTAACGACCATATGATATAGGATGGAAAACCCTACATAACCTCCATGGCCGCGAGCATCCCCATCCCCGACCCGCGCAACCAGGGCTTCAACATGGTCATCAAGAGCTCCTTTGCTTCGATCGAGGATATGCAGTTCTACGATACGCAATGTGAGGCGCATCGCGCTGTTAAGGCGGTTGTTGGACCTGCTAAGGAGGATATTTTGACTGTTTTCTATGAGGGGGCTTAAGCGGTTTCATTTACAGCGTAACAGTGTGGCATGTCTTGCAACGGTTGAAGTCGATTGCTATGATACTCATGTCATAACTGTTGTTTCATGTTTGTTACTTGTTTCGAGGTTCAAGTGATGTTGCTGGGAATTTCGCTCTTGTAACTGGTACCAACTAAGGTTAACTCACATACAGAGGACTCCATTGAAGTAACTTCAACAGTATGTAGTAATTATTCAATCCAAGCAGGAACCATAGCAATCCTTTCCCCGAAATCGAAAGGTGTAATCATGATTGGTATCTTGATTTCTTCATTCCTCGTTCCTCATTTCCTCGACTCCCGTAGGCGCCACGAGAGCAAGGAAATGGGGTGTCAACAAAGACGACAAATTAAGCAGTAGAACTTATACTGACAATTAGCCTGTCGGCATCATGACGAAACTGGGACGTCCAAGCTGTACAGAAGAGAATAGAGAAACAAAAAAAAAGGCAGAGAGGGAGAGTGGCCACGGGGGATAAAGGCGCGAGCAAACAAAAAACAGAAAACAAAAGTCTAAAGCGTCGTAGATATACATAATAAAGATCGCTGAAATACACGACAATAGAAAGCCACACAAGTTCGCTGGGATTAGTCGAGGGCCCTGCGGAGGTCACTCCATTTCTGCTTCAAAGTCTCATGCTGGTCGTTGACCTGCAACGGTAAGAGTTAGTATATGGATTATGGATTGATGCCGAGGAAGCAAAAGGGTATGTTATGTATACATACCTCAGCCCATTTCATCTTTGCATTCACAAGCTCCTTCTCCATCTCCGCCATCTGATCTACCAGACCTTTGTTCTCGTCTTGTACTTCAATGTTTCGCTGTATGGCATGGTCCACCTGCGCTCGAAACTTTTCCTCGACGTCTGCTGGTTGCTTGTCAACCACGTTCTTCAACTCCTGTACTTGAATCTTCAACGCGTCGTTCAGATCTTCCAACTCTTCATTTTCGACCTTCAGACGCACGAGTTCCGATGCAAGTTGCACATGTTCCTTGTCAGAGGTTTCCGTGTGCTCTTCGAGGACCCGAATTCTAGAGGCTTGACTGGAATTTGTATTCCTCAAGGTTTCGATTTCCGTTTCGCGTTCTTTTTCGGCCCGAGACGTCTCCTCCCACTCAGCCGAGTATATTTGAATCAATTCATCGGTCAATGGCACGGCACACGCATCGTCGACCATGATGTCTGCGCGGTATACCTCCTTATCAGCAGCTCCTGAGCTTCCAAAGAAACCCGACTCCAATATCGACGTCGGGGACGGCTGCCTGTCGATGTACACGTCGAATAACCTTTCCTTCAAGAATGCCGTGAGCGGACTCATATCCTTCATGCTAAGTAGCGTATCGGCATTTCGACGCATGGTAGCAACGGCGAATCTGAGAATGGTGCTTTCCAGACCTTCTTCGAAGACGAGATCGTAGATACGAAGGACAAGTTGCAACGGAAACCGGTAGGCGAAAAGGGTCAAGAACCACTGAGTCGCGTACAGTTGCGGAGGCACTTCTCGTCTACGAAGGTGGCAGTATAATGCTGGCTCAAGATCTTCCAACAGGCGCTCAAACAAGTAGAGGCTGCGGTGTAGACCAGGCATGTCATGGATAAACATATCTCGCAACCCATAATTGTTCATCAACTTCACAAGGAGCGTGAACGCTTCGGCCTCGTCCATCTGCGTATTCGTTTAGCAAGCAAATTTATCATCCCTGTACCCTACTTTGAGCACTCACGTTGAACAGTAATGGCATGGCAATGAAATTCATGCCTTGAGCATATCCGACACCCTCGTCATACAGAGCGTATGCTTTACATAAACCGAACAAAGCATCCTGGCTTCCTTGGGAAACAAAATATCGCGAATAGCTTGTGCGGCCACCCAAGTCTCTTTTGATGGACTTCTCCAACCTCTGCAGCGCAGCGGCATCCTCCTGTGCCTTCTTGTGACGTGTAGCTTCAGAGGTAGCCTGTTCCTTGGCCAGCTTCTCAGGGTCCTGCTCATGAGAAGTGGTCGAAGAGGCTCCGTTTACGTTCGCAGCTGTGGTCGAACTGGCCGAACGGGAGGACGAACGAGAAGACTGTGTCGACTCTTTGTCTTTTTCGCTCGTCGTGCCATTAGAAAGATGACCGCTTCCGTCTCGAAATGAGTCTTTGTCTTTGTCCGTACCACGAGCTACGAGCCCTCTGTAGACTTCCTCGAGTTCTGGATCTCTACTGTCAGCAAGAATTTGCCATATCACTCCACGAATAGTCTGCGGAATCCCTCTTTTAATGGCAGCATTTAACTCATCAGAATTAGCTCCTTTCAAAGCCTCTGGTCCATGATTAACCAGCTGTTGCCATAACTCCCAATTTACCGGCGCAGAAGCATCGGTGGCTGAGGTGGAGATGCCCGATACAGTGCCAGGAGGAAGATTCGGGTTGATCGTAGATGCCGTTGTAGAAGCGTGGGACGCAGAAGTACGACGATCTTCCCCTTCCCCTGAGACATCTGGCGAGCTTTTGGTGGATTGGCTGCTTGCACGTCGTCCCGACTCATCGCCTGCTTCGTCATGTTCCGGAATTGCACCTTCCTCGCGCATTCGGAGCAATTTAAACTGGTCTTTCAGACTACTGCGGTGCGGTTTTGTCGAAACCCCGTTCGCCTTCCCAGGCTCCTCGGTTTCAGGTAGTCGGCCTAGGTGCTCCTGATTGCTAGAAGCAGTAGACGCAGAGGTCGCAGTATCTCTGCGTCCGTTCTGAGAAGGCTTTGTCTCTTTCGATGCGGATGTCCCTCTGGTAAGCCACGAAAAGGGGCTAGTAAATTTTCGAGCTGGCAGCGGCGGTGGTGCTGGTGCAGCGGGAGGAGTATTTTTGCGTACGGGTGGAGGAGGATCCCAAGGAACCGCAGGCAGAGTTCCTGACAGACCCTTCATATGAGAATTCTGAGTGGAAGTAGACTCTCTCGAAGGCAAGGGAGGTGGAATTGGGGGACGCTCCGGGGCGCGACCAGAATTATTCGTATTCTCCTCATCTTCCTTGCTGGAAACAAGGTTCACCTCATCAAGGGAAGAAGTCGACAGACGGCGCGCCGTCAGTAAGGGCGACTTCTCTGGTTTCTCTGATTGCGGTGACTCGCTCCGTTTCGGTTGCTCTGCCGAATGAGTAGAATTATCGGGGGCATCACCGGAAGCATCATGGTTCGGTACAGTGTCGCCTGGACCGTCATCTGGGACATCATCTTCGGGCTTCTCATCCAGAGACTGTGAGGGGAGCGAGGGAGGGTGTCCTGGCGAGCCAATGGTCGGTGAAGGGTCTGTCAAGGAACGAGTAGAATTGCCGTGAGGTGCAGGAGAAGGAATAGACTGGCTCACTGATTCAGCGGCATCTTCGAAGGGTTCCTGGATTGACATTTGTATGAGTTATTTATATAACTCGGTAAGAAGCAAGCCAGGGGAAGGCAGTCTCAGTAATCGGACTCACCCCTTCATACTCTCTGTTGTCGGACATGCTAACTTAGTCCTAACCAGACAGATTTAGGGAAAAGAGGCTGTTCAATTGACGGCGGTTCAAGCAAGCAGAGAGAAAGAATTGGCTGAGTCTTGACGGGGAGGATTCCAACCAGGGACCCCCGAGCACAAGATAGTAATAGCAACGGTGTAGTAGTATGTACTCCGTAGTTATAGCAGCGGAAGCAGCAGCTCCGCAGACGAGGTTACTGCATAGATATTAGCCGTACGGATTCGCAGTACGATGCAGTAACGGCGGACAGGAGAGAAGCAAAAGGGTTTTGGACCGTTAAAAGAAAAAGACAGGAGTTGAAGCCATTATTCCGAGGTGCATAACGCGTGCCTTTTATTTGGGGGAGCAGACGAAGCAGGTCGGCGACGCTAGTGTTTGGAGCGACAGCGTTGGTCTTAATTTTGTTACAGGTGGCTCAGCAAATGATATGTGGTTATTACGGAGTATTTGGTCTCGACTTCGATGATATAAATAGAACAGAATCCTCTGATTAAGCCTCGATCTGTCCGACGCTGATTATTTTATTTTATCCTCGTTATCCGTGCTTTTGTGAGAGGAATAGAAGAGTATCTTTAAGGGTGAAAAGAGAGTGTTGAGTCCTGGTGTACAGAGAGTACAGTACGACTGATACATGCGCGGCGGAGTTTCTGTAACGGCGTTACCGGGTGGTATTTATTTCACCGATTGATTCTATCTGTGACGGAAGCGGTGTGCTGTATTTTACTAGTGTAAGTTACAGTACAATATGTGTATCGTACATATGATACACATATCATTCCATCTGCACCTCGTCGCCTCAGGCCCTCAGCTAATCGTCGACAATGTCTTCTCAAAATCTGTCCACCGTCCCCTTCGTAGCGGATCCAATGTCTTTAGTTCTGAAAGCCACTTGGCAACGTTTTGCTTATCCACTTTGGACATGGTCCCTTTGACCTTGGCCGACAGAAGCGTACAGTCAATGAGTGCCTGGTAGATATATTTGCAATCCTCGGCTCCGTCCAGCATATCTTGGATAGCATCGATCTCCTGTTGGAGGTAGTCCAGTCGTTCACTGTTAGTCAAATTTGGCGCCATCGTCTGGTTTGAGACGGCCGGATCAAACGTGCACATCAGGTTCTGGTGATAGAACCAGAGAGATTGGTCATATGGATCGCATAGGGCACGATGGATGAGTTCCAACTCTGCAACACGTCAACAGATATATCTCCAGTTCCGACAATTTCGAGGAAGAAAAGAAAGTATAAGGACCAGACCAAACAAAGCAAGAACCCTACCTTCGTCAAGCATTCGTCTCCGTTCATCATCGCTGGCAGATTTCTCATCCAAGAGTCGTTGGATAAGCTTTGTTCGATAATGCCATGCCGAAAAGTTCGAAAGGTTAGTGGCTATCATCTTCTTTGCATAACTGAACTCCTGTGACATGCTCGCTTGTCCGCCGTCATCGGAGGTGAGTTTCTCTAGTGATTCCACAACGAAGCGTCTGTAGCCCCAACCATGAAAATTCCTGCCGTCGAGGCCGAGCATCTTGCTCACAAGCGCAAGTTCTTCCTGCCAGAATTTGCGCGCAGTCTGTATGGGAAGTAGTTTGCTGGTCTGTTCCAGAAGCCATAGGCGGTGGTTCCAAATCCAGTAGCACTTGGGGAAGCTCCGAAGAAGGGGGATCAAAAATTGCAAGTCATTTCTAATTAAGCCTGCTACTCTTTCGTTGGCAGCACGTTCGTCGGAATCAGTCGTCGCTGGTGACGAGAATAGATGTTGCAACACTCGGCGACGATAGTTCCACACCGTGTAATATTCCGGGTTGCTTGTCAGCAGTTCAGAGATCTTCTCCAACGTCTCTGGCGTATACTGATGTTCAGCGACCTGTCCGGTGTCATTCAGTAATCATTCCCCTGAGATGGGTTTTAAGTGTTACTAACCTTCGCACGAATCAAACGGCTTAAATCTTGGTACTTCTCAATTTTGCGGAGTTCTTGCTGATGAGCTTCATGCGATCGCTCTTCCCGAGACTTGTAGCGGGGAGCTCCGTGCTGCAAACGGATACATCAGCAGAAGTACGGAAAGGCGTTTTCGACCAGAGAAAAGCATACACTGCCCATGGTCGCAAATTTTTCTGGAATCTAAAAATTCAAGATGCTCGCCGGTTGCTAGTTCCGTCCGAAAATTGCATCTGCATCGAAGCTGCCTCGACGACGACGGATGGAAATGACTCACGTGACAGCATGGACTTCCCTTAGGGGCATCCCTCCTGGCTTCTTTTCGAGAACTTCTCGGCTTCATTTGTCGACCATTTTACATTGGAGCCCTTCAGGGCCCTTTTATTTATTGCGTCTGGCTCTGGATTCAGTGGCTTCATAGTCTTATTCGTGGACGGTTTCGGTTCTGCGAGCCGCACCGGAACGGACTGCATTCATTCCCTTCTATGTCCACTGCTTCAAAGCTCGTCCATCCATATTTATTTGCTATTTTATTCAGAGCTCACCACCAGTAGGTCGTTGTGGTAACCATGTCAGGTTCAAATTATCATTCTCCGGAGAATCAGAATTTGCCAGCGACCGCGAAATGCAGTTGGCCTCGCGCCCGGTCTGGATCTTTCAGAGCAAAGTCCGTGAGAAAGCTCGAGCTTGCGGCTACTCGTCTACACATTCCTTCTTTTTGCCATGATGATTCGCAGCTGCATGGTACTCCAGAAAAACGAACGAACTCCAGCCGTGCGAATATCATGTCCCAATCCAATCAGCGTGGGGTCTCTATAGCCACTTACAATTCAATGGACAATCATACCACACCACAATTAACCATCTCAAATGACCATGTTGAGGGAGGCGGTGCCTTGGTAAGGCGGCGTGTGAGTCCAGACAAGCAGAAAATGTTCTTAAAGGGCCCGGGCTCGCCAGACCGGTTTATACCATCACGACGGTCCATATATCCATCTTCCACGCCTTTTCGTATAAGCAAAGTCCCGCAGCTATTGTCACCGGAGGAGAAGCTTCGGCGGAAGCACTCACCCAGCGCAGATCCTTTCATGCCGTCACGTCCACGAAGGTCTACAGTGCCCAGAAGTGCGCGAGGACAGATAGGGCGCAGTCATAGTCTTCACTATGGCCCTCATTTAGTCAACGATTCGACTATAACGGGGAACAATATCCGCAGTGAAATCGATGGCTCTCCGAGACAAGTTAGTTCCGGGGCTGTTTGGAATGTCGGGGGCTCATCCGCTGTAACAGGCAGACCACCTACAGCAATTCCTGACGGTACAGGAGGTCTACATAGCAGCGGAACCACAGCACCAATGCATGTGGCCGATTTCATGAAACAGAAGCCTTCGGTAGCCGATGAGCGGGAGAAATTCGAGTCGAGGATAGCCCTGGCGCTAGATATTGATCCAACTACTCGGCTCCTTAATACCTCGACACCCTCTCCGCTGCTAGAGTCCAGCCCAAGTCCGTCGTCTCCAGACTACGAGCAACTATCTCCGTTTACCTGGAAGGACAATGCCTGGAGAAAAGGCGAAAAGGCTCAATGTAAGTCTAAACTTGTTCCCTTCCATGCCAGCTTCTTTCTCTGAGGAATATACTTTTATTATTTACTGCACATATATATATTGACCCTAAACCATGCTGAGTTTACTTCATTCTCGAATGTCTTGGTTCGTGTTGCGCTTCATGGCAACAAAAAAAAAAAAAAAAAAAAAAGAGAGGGCGCTTATATCTAAATGACTATTTATGAATATTTATGAATATATGGATTTATCTATTACAGCATGGTAAGAAACGGAAAACCACCAATTAAGTTCTCCTTACGCATATTTATATGGGTTTGGCCTCAACTGACAATGCACCGATACACAGGGCCTCTGGCGGTCGAAAAAGATCATGGGGAAACCGTTCCAACCATGCCCTTCCGGGTGTTGGACGCTCCTCGTCTTCGGGATGACTTCTACTGTTCTCCAATTGCATACTGCTCTAACACGGGAATTCTTGCTGTTAGTCTCGCCCACGAAGTCTATCTCTGGACCGAAGACTACGGAGTTCACTATCCGCCATTTAGCAGTGGACTGCAGGAAGATTACGTGACGTCTCTCTCATTCTCCTCTGAAAGTGGCGGAAGAAGCATCTTGGCAATTGGTGTACGCAGTGGCGTGGTCTTCCTATGGAGCACCTATGAGCTTGGATGCCGCTTTGCGGTCCCCCATCAAAAAAGCGTGTCGTGTGTCGCCTTTAAGCCAACGACGACCCGCAGGATATCAGAGAGGCGTTCTGACATGGAGGCTGACGCGGAGGATCTGGCCGTTGGCGACGAAGCTGGTAATGTGTGGTATTACTCGTTAGAATGGCCCGATAAAAAGCGCAGTAACTGGGGCGGCTCCATAGTATTACTGGCAAGAATCTCTGCCCATACGCAGCAAATCTGCAACTTGGCATGGTCACCGGATGACGCCTACCTTGCGACTGGTGGCAATGACAACGCTTGCCTGCTTTTTGAGCTGCGTGATGTCCTTCCGCCCCGAGATAATGATGTGCCTGCACAGCCACTTCCGAATGTGACCACGAGATGTCAGAACGCATTTAGTTGTCTTGCTCTCAGCCCTAGACGACTTTTCAACAGACGAAATATTCTCAGCCAACTGCTGCCTTCGTGGGCGTATTCGGAACCCAAGCCGTCGCCTTCCTCAACTTCTGAATACAGTGGATCGCTGGTATGCGAGGAAGAAAAGGCATTCGTACTCAACCTCAACCGTTGCAAGCATCGGCTCGCACACTCAGCGGCTGTCAAGGCAATAGCTTTCGCTCCATGGCAGCCGTCTCTCCTTGCCACAGGTGGTGGCTCAAACGATCAAGCCATCCACTTCTTCCATACTCAATCTGGGGCATGTCTAGCTACGATAAATGTAAATGCCCAAGTAACCAGCTTGATATGGAGCAAGAACCGTCCAGAGATAGCTGCCACCTTTGGGTTTGCACAACCAGAACACACCATCCGAATTGCCGTTTTCGCATGGCCAAGTTGCGAACAAGTTACAGCAATTCCGTGGGGTCCTCGTGGGACCAGTGCAGATGGAACCTTAAACGAAGATACGGGAGACTGTGGAAGAATCATCTGGGCCATCGGCTTCCCCGGATGCTCTTGTGGCTCGGAGCAAGATATGTACGACGACGATACGGTGATTGACGGCGGACGCGACCAAGGTCGACGTTGTCGACGCAGAAACGCGTTGGAGCCTGTTCGCCCCAAGGAGAAAGAAGGAGGCTTGTGGTGCTCGCGAACTTTGGAGGAAGGGTGCATCGTTGTCGCGTCGAGTGACCAAACTGTGAAGTTTCATGAGGTCTGGAGCGGACCACGCAAGACGGTGGCTGCAACCTGCGGTCTTTTCGGCGGCAGTGAGATTCTGGAGGAGCTTGAAGGGATTGAGAATCCAAAGAAGGAGATCATCCGATGATATATGGACTATTACTACTACCCTAACGACGAAACTGGTGGTCGGTGTTGGATTGATCCTTGGAGAGACGTCTATATAGAGTGCCACCGCTGATGTATTATTATTAGGTCCGGAGCATTGTTGTGCTTTGACGGCTGCATTATCTTCTGCTATTCTTAATGAGAGAACGACAGTTATTCATAGTTTCCTATACGAACGGGTTGTATGTTGGGTCAATCGTGCTGCTTTCTCAATGTCCCAGGTTTGCCGTAGATGCGATTTGAATAGAGCCTCGTCAGGCACATGTAGCATTACTATGAAGTTGAAGCCGACTACATGTACCGGTATAGATTCGTAGAAAAGTAATGCAATTGATATACACATAATCTCAAAGACAACAACAATACATCAAATACCCAAATTCCCAGTTTTCTTTTCACCTAAAACCAACAATAAACAACCATAAACAAAATTATATCTATTTCTTCGACTTGCTCTTCCCCTTGCCACCACCGCTGCCTTGCACCTTGGCTTTCTTGGACGAGTGTTGAGGGCCTTCATTCTCAGCTTCACCCTCACCTTCAGACTCCTCATCCTCCTCAGAGTTAGCGATGAAGTCCACCATGGACCCAGCACTATCCTCCTCGTCATCATCATCTTCATTCTCCTCCGGGGACTCTTCGGCATCAGAAGAGCCAACAGACTCCTCAGCTTCGGTGTCAAGAAGAGTGTTATCACCTTCAGCATCACCTTCACCTTCGCCTTCGCCCTCACCCTCTTCATCATCCCCATCCTCATCCTCGTCGTCATTCTCCGACTCATCCGCAATGCCATTCATCATGGACTCATCCTCATCGAAAGTCTGATTGCGTATTGACTTAGTCCGAGGCGTAACGGGCGCGGCGGCGGCGGCGGCGGAAGTCTTATCCTTGTCGGCTTCACCGTCCTCATCCTCCTCCTCATCCTCATCCTCATCTTGACCCTCGACGTAGATGACCTGATCCTCATCATCGCTATCCAAGCCCTCAGCGCCGGTGCGGAGCGACTGCCTCAGGCCCAGCTGGGCATCGAGCATGTCCAGTTTCCCCTTAAGCAGGAGTAAGGAGGAGAGGCTGGAAGAGCGCTGATCCATGACCTTGAAGAGGGTGGTCATTCGGTTCAGGAGCTCGGGTTTTCCGGCCAGGGCGCCTCCGTGAGCGACGCAGGTCCACTGGACCCAAATGAGGAGGTGCCCGTAGCGACCGGGGCGGGAGGAGAGGCGCTCGGCGAGTTTCTGGAGTAGCGTTGCTGCGAGAGAGGAGTCGAGGCGTTGGATGGTTGTTCGGATGATGGAGAAGTCGCCCGTGTGGAAGCATGATTCGAGCATGTCGTTGTCGTTGGTCTTGAGGGATTGCGCGAGGACCGTTGATAGGGATACTCCCGAGGGAATCTGGGAGACGGCGGAGGCGGTGGGTTTCTTCAGCGCGCCGAGGGGGCCCATGGGGACGTCGTCTTCTAGTTCGGCTTCGACGTCGATTTCTTGTTGTGAGGCGTTGGCTTTGAGGAGTTCGCCGAATGATGGTTCGCCCGTTTCGTCTCCTTCTTCTTCCTCTTCTGCTCCTGCTCCTGCTCCTGCTTCCTCCCCTTCTTGGTGGCCTGGTTTTTGTTGTTGCTGGCTTTCTTCCGCATTTTGCATTTCCACGTCGCTATCGGCGGCGTCTTCTTTTTGTTTCTGCGTTGATCCTTTCTCGGCCTTGTTCTTTGGTTTCTTTGATTCGCGGGTGTCATCATCTGAGTCGTCTTCGCTGTCGGATGCCGATGCCGACGCCGCATCTTGCTTCGAGTCCTCCATGACGACGTCGTCTTCTGCGAGGTTGCCCGACTCCACGACAGCCCGCGACTCGTCGACGTGGCTTTCGTCCGCGCTCTTTACCCCGTTGGTAACCGCATTTCCAAGCGCCGACCCGGACTTGCTCTTCACCACTGTTTTCGTTCCGGTGAACGAAAGCTCCTCGGTATTGTCCTCGAGCCACCTGATTCGCTCGAACACTGGAAGAACGCCTCCATCGGCCCAGGCAATGACCAACTCCGGGCCCTGGAAGGACGCTGTTACCACTGGCACCAGGGCTTCAGAATTCTCGGATCGAAGGACCTTCACTGAGGCATCTGCTCTCCTGATCATTTGTTTTGATCTCGCTTTCAGACTGGCGGAACTTTTCGTGTCTTGCGACTCATTTCGGCGAGAGAACGGTTTTGTGAAGAGTTCGACTGTGCCGTCTTCCGTTACTGCGGCGAGTGCTTGTTTTTCCAATGGCAAAACGTTTCCGCCGGTTGCTTTTGTTGCGCCCGAGTATAGAGACAATGAACGTACATCTTTCTCTGCGACTAAGTTCATTACGAGATTTCGGGTCTGGGGATCAAAGGCATTGACGTAGCGCTCGTTGTCCGACGCGAGGAATACACCGTCTGTTACGGAGTTCGTAGAGGAAGAGATGATGTTGCGGATTGGATTGCGCATTGCAGGAAAGGACAAGGGCGGCTCATCGGCATTGTCAGCGTTTACTATGTATGGTGTTTGCGATGCGCAGATGACGGGCGGGTTTGAAGGAAGCGGACGAGAGAGCGCGGTAAGGGACGAGGACGCCGGCAGATTGAAGGTTCTGCAGAAGGGAAGATTATGTGTTAGAACAACCCAGACAAGTCATTGGAATGTAAAAGCCTCTCACCTGATACTCTGTCCAGTTCGCAAATCCCACTGTACAAGCTTGTTATCACCGCCAACACTCCAACCTTCCTGTCCAGGTTTGTTGGCAGTGAACTTAAAGTCCTCAATCCCCGTCTCATGGACGCCCGAAAGGGTCCCAACAACCTTGTCCTCCGTAGGCGAAAACAACCGAACATCCGCTGTACTCGTCCCGAAAGCAACCACAACATCTCCCTGATCTAATCTGGCACCGTTGACATCGGAATGGCGCTTTCTCTTCTTCCTCGACTGCGGCTCCTTCCGTTTACCACCTTCACCAGCAGGATAATACCCCCAGTCCAACGACGTTACAGACTCCCTAGGCCCTAGTGCATGCTCACACAACAGCCGCCCCGTACTGGTATCGTGGACGCGAAGATGCTGCGCATCAAGACCCTGTATGACGGATGCGAAAAGCGCCAATTGGAACTCGAAAGGCGCGAACGATGCCCGGAGGATGGACGACTTATTCCCCGTGTATGTGAGGTTCGAGACCGCCGGAGATGCGGCAGAGGATACCTTTGCGGCAGCTGGTTGCCGGGAGGATTTCTTGCCCATGTTCGCTGGCTTGCTTGATATCTTTTTGCTTTTCTTGGATTAGAAGGTGATCCAGCCAACCTTTGCTTGCTGTGTAGGTTCGGCTGGGATGTTTTACTCAAGATGGCTTTGAGGATTCCTCTGTGGTCCTCGTTGGGATTATATGCAGTTGCCCATGAATTGAATGGATATAGATTAGAGACGCTGGCGAGGAACTTTGGCTTCCTCTTTCTTTTCTCTTGGAGGAAAAGCCAGAGAAGACCGAGAAGAAAAAAATAAAGTATGAAAAAAAAGTTCTGTCCGTCGACCAATCACGTTGGGCTATTTTTTCTGCCGCTTTATCAAGGGCGGTATCAAGTCACGAAACACGCTAGTGCTACCGCCCTTGAGTATGGTGGCAGCGTTAGGTCCTCCTTCATCAACGTCACCAAAGCAAAAGCCGCAATTCTGGCTGGGAACATTGTCGGCAGATTGCCTTTCAATGGCGAAAAGCATTGGAGCATTGGAGGTTTACGCGATGTTTGGTATGGTGAAACTCGCACGTTTGAGGAGTTACCGTGCTCAAAACGCCGCCAGTTCAACTCATACTGCGCGTTGGCGGACCCGGTACGGCCTACAAGACCTTGTTGAATTAAGGCAATTTCATACATTCAAACAAAAAATTCACAGGAGCTTGCTCCGTGCTTAATCGAACCCAATATTCAAAGAATATCTATATACAACAATCCCGGTTTCCTACGATACCTACAGCGAAAGGCCATGACCCGCGAATATCATATCATATTTACAACTTTGCAGCAATAGCTGCCCCGCCATCCACGGCGATAGTTGCCCCATTCACATACGACCCAGCTCGGCTGCTCAGAAAAAGACAGGTGCCTGCTACGTCCTCAGGGGTACCAATCCGACCCAACGGAATGCTTCCTTCGATGACATCTTTGAACTGGTCCAAAGTGGCGGCCATCATTTTGCTTTCGAAAGGTCCACAAGCCAAGGCATTCGACCTATACATTGCCCAAACGCCATTAGTGAATGCATCACACTTATGTGAAACATAGGGTATACGAACGTGATATTCCTCTTTCCAAGATGGTTCGCTAGCACTCGGCTCAGGTGGTGCAGACCAGCCTTGCTGGTACTATATGCGAACGTCTCAAGAGCTGGAACACGGAGTCCATCGATGCTCCCAATATTAATAACGCGGGACGGGTCACCCGCAGAGGCTGCATTCTCCAATGCCGGGGTGAGAAGTTGAGTCAAATCGAATACCCGGTGGAGATTGAGCGTGAGAACTCTAGTCCAAGCAGACGACGGATATTCATCGTAAGGAGCACCCCAATTCGATCCGGAGTTGTTAACCAGAACATGGAGCTCTGCAGGCAAAGAATTAGTAACGCCAGCTTCCGCAAGTGCCCTAAAGTACATGAAGCACACATACTGCTTTCACGCTTTTTGAACTCTTCTGCCAAGGCCTTTATATCCTCTTCCTTGTAGAAATTCGCTGGAATAGCAGCTGCTTTGCCCTTTCCGAGAGCATTAAGCTCGTTCACGGCCTTCTCGCATGCTTTTGCATCGCGGGATGAGATATATACAGTCGCTCCGTTGGCCACATAGCCTTCAGAAATCATGCGGCCGATTCCTTTGGCACCGCCGGTGACCAGCACCACCTTGCCCTAAACAGCGAGTTAACATGCATGTAATAACTATTTATAGTCGGCCCGGGGCCGAATAACTTATGGAATCCAACCTTGACGCTGAAGAGACTTTCACTGTCCATATTTATTTTGAGGTTTTGCAAAACCCGGCAACTGCCAACAGAAGACGAAGAAAGGATGAGAAATGAAATTTCAATCTTGATTACGATTATTTATGCTCTCGTTTGACAACCTGATGTGCTTTTTATTTCGAAATATCCCTCCCTATCTTCACGGACTTTAACCTTACCTTAATTGGTTTTTGCCGAGGTTTATCGGTTCAGACTCCGGAAAAGTCACGGGAAATTACTGGGTGCGCTAGGGTGCGCTATTCCTGTCTGGGAGTTCTTAGGGCAATTGGATGCTACCGGGTTGTCTATTTGAAACCTCACCTCTCCTTGGTGAGTTGAAACTGCAAGATACAGTAAAAAGTTACTATGAGACTTTCGTTTCTATTTCACTGCTATCTAAAATTCTCGGTGCTACTTTTGAACGCGTTACGCTTGAATCTTGATCGTCTCATGTATGAAGCGTTATCCCCCCGCTAGTCATAATTAAGCATGAAATACACCGCAACGAGCGTACCTGACAGACACCGCAAGGAACAGAAAGCCCTCTCAGCGTGCACCGCGCATCATGCTGCCCACCATCGAGATAACTTGCATAAGTGTGAATGATGATTGCGAGCAACGGCAACCGGGTGACAACGGGATGGGTGTGTCTTTGTCCCACCGGTCAATGGGTAGCATACGTAGACTATGATACGTATGCAATAGCTTGACCCATATGGATGGGAACAAGGTAATCCACTGCGGTGAATGGCATAAACGGAGACAGACACACACACCCCACCTTGACGTGGGAAAGTTGCTTTCATTTTCTGATCTCCGTCCGCACAAACTGCCCGTCGCTGCAAGCAACATAGAGCACGTGGAGCGTCTCGCGCATCGCATCGCGTCGCGTCGCGCCTGCGGAGGCTGCGGCGCAGAGAGATCATCGACAAATGAATAAAACATCATGAGCAGTTCTCAAGCGCCTGAGTTTTAAGTTGCAGTTGATCTGGACGGATTAAGTCTCTATTCCAATGTCGCCACGCGGTTGCATGAGTTGGGGATTGTTGGCAATAATCTCGAAAAGGATGGCTCTTCAATCTGACGCGACAACGATCGATACAGCTTCATGTCGCCGTGAGAAATCGTTCCCCGTTGATAACAACGTCAGTACCACGAGGTTTGCTAAAGTACTGCTCATGTTAAAAAGTCCTTGACGAAAATGGCGATTATCGGTTGCTTATCCTCAAGGAGTATAACCAGACTAGGCCGAGGAGTTCGTGCCGCATCAAGCATCTCTTATTAGGTATCAAAAGGAACTCCTCGTTTGTAAGTATATGTCTCTTTGCATCTATCCACAGATTGGCGCAGGATCGCAAACAAGGGAAGAAACTGCAGACCGCTGCGATGCCAGTCGAAGCACTTGTTGTCAGGATTTCTAAGGAGTCAACGCAATTTGCTTCACGTCACTTTGGGTAAGAACTTTGATGATGCCTCTCATTTCCTGGCAAACTTCCGTTGAGAAGACGATGTTAGTCGCGACACTTAAGCCATCGGTACTATGCCCCGTTTGTGATATCTTCTTATATGGTTGCCTCCGAAGAAAAGTTAGTAAACTTGGTCGGTTTGTTGGCACGGTTTGAAGTCTTCGCGATGCGTTGTAAAAAATGCATAAAAGCGCTCGGCGCATTTTTCTTGGCATTTTTCTGGTTTGACTCACAGTGGAGCTAGTCATTAGTAATCTTGCATCAGTGTGATTACGTTGTGCAGGCTAATTCAAAAGTGGATTTGTCAAGGGCTAAACCCTGCTCGTGTCATACCAGGGAGCTTAGATGCAATTATCTTCATTTGTATGGGAAAACCCGAAGAAAAGAGAGGGCGATGCTGCAAGTTGTTGGGCATCATTCATTTTTCTTTGATTTATACAAACTGTGTAGAAGTGAATGGGAGTATCATATCATATGCAGTTATACATTATCGTAATCGTACATTACATTATTGTAATCTGTAATATTACGGGTTTCTTGCTAAGCGGATTATTGTTCTTCCTGTAATGACACGTAATGTGGTGTAATACTTGTTAGTTACGGAGTATGTATGACAGACACCTTTTGTTTCACATTCCCACTTCTCTTCCGTGAAGGGTAGTAGCGCATTATTTGTTCTCATTTCTCTCCTTTTTATATGGATTAAGAAGAAATTCCCATACTTACGTATATGATCATATCCAGAGGAGCTTTTTCCTTTGTTGAGGATTGAAGCTGGCGGGAAGATCAAAGACTGGTACTGAAGAAGTGATATTCATGGTACGTATCCGCTTCCGTCAGAAAGCGGCCAATAAGAAGCCGCTAAATGGCCTGTTAAGACTAGCGCGATGAATGGGGCTAGCGGCAGACGGCGGACTGGCGCAACAAGGACAATTTGTACTTAAGCATTCTAGCTCCCTCTTCCGGTTTACTGTTACCATTTTCTCACTTGAGCTTCTCTGTTTTGTTTCTGTGGGCTAAAGTCACGCGCCTTACTCAGCCCTTGCCCTACATACAATACAAACAAACAAAACAGATTTATCTTTCATTTCGACGCGTCTTTTCGCGTCGCCAATTCTTATTTCAAATTCAGCTCAATTCTCCGTACCGCTCCGTCTTTGCTTTCTTTTCAATCCTCAGTCTGTCACCTAATAACACTTCTCTTGTCCCCTTCCACTTTATTCGTCCTCTTGCCGAACTCGGATATCATTCGGATCTCGTCGTCCCTGCTTAGTCACGTCAGTCGCCGCCCACGTGACCCCGATTTTTTTTCTGCCGTCGTCTTGGCGATATAAAGTCTTCCTTCCTTGTCGCATTCTCCACTTTTCGATTTCTCTTTCTGTCTCGCGCGTCTCGTTTCTTGTTTTTGTCAACCGCCATAACTGCTTGCTGTACCAATTCTCGCTTCACTCGCGCCCTGTTCACGCTGTTTTCCCTCCTCTACCCCGTTTGCTGTCATCTAATACGGAGATTTCTTGGTCGATCAGAAAATCCAATCATCATAGTCTGTGATAGCGCAGAAAGTATTCAGTTGTTCCTATTGTTGCCGCCGCTTCCTAGCTACTCAGACAACTGTCCCCGTTTCGCTACCCTTTAACCTTATAGAGAGACCGACAAAGTGACTTCAATGGCGACTCCGCCTCCAGAGGCCGCGTCTCCTCCGAAGGAGGAAAAGCCGCAGCAGCCTCCTTCGTCAGATTTACCGCTCAACGGTGTATCTGAAGATAAAGAGCATGTACATTCAGGGAGTTCTTCTCCTCCCAAGGAGGACAAGCCTGAACAGCCTCCTTCGTCAGATTTACCGCTCAATGGCGTCTCTGGAGATAAAGGGTATGTATATTCACGGAACAGTGTCATTGAAACCGTTGCGAATTGTTACTGACCGTTACCCAGCTCTCAAAATACAGAAACCCCCGGCGGTGGTACGACCGGCGCTGAATTACCCGCACCTACTCCGAACAATGTTGACCTAGAATTACGAGATGCGCCAGCGCCTTCTGGTAAGATTTCCAGAGAGCGCGACGATGAACCAAGCGATGAGCCAGCCGCGAAGCGTACGAAAATTGAAGATAATGAATCGAAACCTGCCGAACCTGCTGCAAAAGAGTTACCGACACCCGCCACCGAAGCTCCTGCTGCTGAGGCACCTGTTGCCGAGGCTCCTGCTRCCGAAGCTCCTGTTGCYGAAGCTCCTGCTGCCGAAGCTCCTGCTACTGAAGCTCCTGCTACCGAAGCCCCTGCTACCGAAGCYCCTGCTACTGAAGCTCCTGCTACTGAAGCTCCTGCTACTGAAGCYCCTGCTGCCGAAGCTCCTACTGCCGAAGCTCCTACTGCCAAAACTCCTGCCGCCGAAGCTCCTGCTGCTGAAGCTCCTGTTGCAGAGGCTCCTACTACCGAGACTCCTGTTACCGAAGCTCCTACTACCGAGACTACTGTTGCTGAAGCTCCTGCGACAAATGCGCCTAAGACCAAACCTTCTGCCACTGAGGCTCCTGCCGCTCCTTCACAGCCAAGTGGGCCGAGCGGTGAAAAGATGACCAAAGTACAGCACAAGTTTTTGGTTAAGAGCATCACGTCCTTGAGGCGCATGCAGGATTCACGCTTTTACAGAGAACCTGTGGATCCCGTGAAGATGAACATACCCCATTACTTCAACATTATCACACGACCTATGGACCTTGGGACTATTGAGCGCAAGTTGAGAGGGGAGCAGTACCAGACGCCTCAAAACCTAATTGATGATTTTAATCTGATGGTGAATAACGCGGTGCTGTTTAATGGTCAGGAACATTTAGTTGCTCAAGAGGGCTTGAAATTAAAGGGAACTTTTGATAAACAAATGGCTCATCTTCCGAAGCCCGATGTGGTCGAAGATAAGAAATCAAAGAAAGCAAAGGCTCCTCGTCGCGATTCGCGAACTCCCAATACTAACGCGCGCGCGCCCGGTACCCCCACTCAAAACACTACGTTCGCTCTGAGCCCTGAAGGACTGCCGCTCATCCGACGTGATTCCACAACAGCTGATGGTCGTCCTAAGCGTTCGATTCACCCACCCAAGCGAGACATACCCTATTCCACCAAACCGAAGAAGAAGAAGTACCAGTGGGAACTCAAGTTCTGTCAGGACACCTTGGACGAATTGCATAAGCCGAAGTATTTCAGCTTCGCAGCTCCGTTCTACTACCCAGTCGATCCTGTCGCACTCAACATTCCTTCCTATCACAGCATTATTAAGAAGCCTATGGACCTTTCTACTATCCAGGGCAAGCTTCAGGCCGGCCAATATGAGAACTCCAAGGACTTCGATCTCGACATGCGCTTAATGTTTAAGAATTGTTTCAAATTTAATCTTCCGGGCGATCCCACTTATAGGGCTGGACAGGAGCTTCAAGAGCTCTATGAAAGAAAATGGTCGCAGAAGAACGGCTACCTTGAAGCACACGATCCGCAGCCGGGGCCTCAAGTCAACACATCAGATGAAGAAGTCGATGACGGCGTCGATAGTGATGGTGACCAGAAGATCGTTGCCATGCTTCAGAAACAGATCGCTGACTTGAGCCGTCAAGTTGAGTCCATTCAGAAGAAGAAGAAGACTCCGCCTGCGTCGAAGAAGTCGTCTAAGGTGAAGGGTGGAAAGAAAGAAGCAAGCAAAGGTGGCGCAAAGGAAAAGAAAGTTCTTCCAAAAGTTAAGAGTGAAAAGCAGCGCGTGGTGACTTACCACGAGAAGCAACTCATCTCCAGTGGGATCAGTAACCTTCCGGACAAGAAGATGCAGGAGGCTCTCAAAATCATCCAGAACAATGTTCCACAGCTCAAGGTATGTTCTCTGCAGATTCTTATTGAAATTTAGTCGTCTAACATGCTTCTACAGGGTACCCAAGAAACGGAGATTGAGCTTGATATTGATGAGCTTCCGAATGACGTCCTGCTCATGCTGCTAAAGTTTGTTAAGAAGAACGCACCGAATATAACGGACGACGAAGAAACGGCGCCTCCAGCAGCGAACGTCGCACCGCCTAAGCCGAAAAAGAATAAACCGATGAGCAAGCATGAGCAGGAAGCACAGATAAACATGCTGGAGAGCAATTTATCTCGTTTCCAGGGCTCTGCACGCTCACCTGATCCAGTTCCCTCAGTCGAAGCCAATGAGAGTAGCGACGAGTCCGAAGACAGTGAGGAAAGCGAAGAAGAATAAAGGGCTAGCAGTTTGAAGGTGGATGCTGAAGAGTGATCAAGTCATCTAATCCGAGTGTTGGTACAATGCTTCAGTCGACACTTATCTCTCTCTCTCCTCGTCTCTCGTACCGATATTTGCAGCGGATTCGTTGGACCAATTCGTCACCGATGCGTGGCGTCCGATTGAAGGACTGCGTCGATTGGCACACACAGACGTCAAAAATTCTCGAAACACTTCTCCCTCATGTACTGTACGAGTCCTGTATCCTTCCTCTTCCTACCATCACTAGATTTATCATTGATTGGAAATACCCGTCGGTTCTCATTGTGATTGGAGCCTTGACGGAAACTTGGACAAGAAATTATTCTAGAGTATGGTTTAATTACAATCTACCTCTAATATGATGATGAAGCGGTATCAATTTCTATGGCTCTTGGGTTCTGATGTATGTACATACATATTCAGTGTTGACTGTAGCTATGTTGTCCTTGTCGCTGAGGCTGGTGGTTTACCAGCAGCCAACCGATGATATAAGATCGGTTTAATTTCCAATTTCCAACTGACATGGGAGTCGCCAAACCATCTCCAACAATCATGATTCCTCCTTGCGATCCAGCAATTCTCGAAACCAATCCTCAATTTAAGAAATTGTATCAACACCTTACGTTGAATCTGCTCAATCCAGATGGCTCTACAAGTTCCGAAGATGCGCATCCTGACAGACGGGCTGTAAGAGAAGTGAGCCGGCATTCTCCTCTTCCTTGGAGCATAGAGCGGTACCTAACCCATCTATTATAAACGCAGGAGTTCAAGAATTGTCAAGTGCGGAACGCCAAAAAAGAAGTCAAGAAGGATGCGCTTAGACAGGTTGCATTTGACTTGGACAATGGCGTGCCGGATGAGGTGAGACCGTGAGAAGCTGGCTATACGGAAAAGATCAATGAATTCCTATAGCATTGCCGCAGCGGCTAATGGCACCTTCAATGGATTGGAATGAATGAATAAGACCCGAGACTGCCTCGAAGTCATAACGCTCTACCTGGACTCTCAACCATCAACATGGCCAATGGCAACAACCCAAGAAACCGACAACGAAGAAAGCAAAGCAAACACCCTATCCCTCCTCGCACCCGACATCGACGCATTCCACTCCAACATACCCGCATTGGCAACGCCCATATCCAAAGCACTGACAACCCAACTCACCGACCTCCGAACGATAGCAAACATCGGCACCGGCACCGGCACCAGCACCACCCCAACCCACCCCTCCGAGTCATCATCAGAGTCCTCCCCGTTACCGTTACCCCCGACAGCAACGTCTCGATTCTCCCGAACCTCTCGCACCGCGCGCGCTCGCCAAAGCCGCACCGCCATTCCACAGCAGAGTCCGCTTTCGGTGCATATCAGTGAGCGCGTGCGCGGTCTTCGCGCGGTTCAGTTATCACAGCTTCCCGCGGCTCGAAGGGAGATGGCATGTGTGGCGGCGATGGTGTTGGCGACGCGGACGCAGGTCCTCGAGCGGACGGTGGTGTTGTTGGAGCGTGCGAAACATGGTGCTGTGTCTAGGGCTATGAAGGCTAGAGCGGAGCATCTGGCTACGGTTGCTGAGGGCGTGGAGGGGAAGTTGAGGTATGTTGTAGGACTTATTCCTTTGCTCTGACTAAGGAACAGATTTTGCTGTCAGATGCTAACAAGTCTTTCTTTCCACTCGCTTAGTGTTCTCAAGCTTGAAATCTCTGCTACGTTATACACCCCCGACACGACATCGGCTCTGAAAAAGTACCGTCAGCATCTCCGGGAAGTGCAAGAACAGCTCAAGCACAGGAAGACACTGGCCGTTCAGGAGTTGAAAGCTTATGGAGATACTGAAGCGGAAGACGACGGCGGTAGTGGCGGGACAGAGGACGACCGAAGAGTGACCAGGCTTCAGAACAAAACCGGAGCTATGCGCGACACGGCACGTCGATATGGAGCGTTGGCTAAGGAGATTGAGGAGGTGAAGATGGAGATTCGGAGGTTGGAAGGTTGATATACCTATGGGTGTTATGATACGGCCTTGTAGGCCTAGGCTCTTGTGTGTTTACGGTTTCTTGTCTTTGACTTTCTGATACCCAATTCGCGTTTTGAATTGATGAGGGTTTAAGGTGTTACCACTGACCAGTGGTATAAATAGACTATATGTTACCAGCTTCAGTTCTAAACAAACCGATACTTACCTGGCTATGAGGCTCCAGCATTGCCGGATAATCTGATCATTCGAATCTGATCTGATAAGATAAAGAGGACGTCAGGTGACCCACCTTTGCCACTTTCGAATCCCGCATCGAAAAAAAGTTCAAGCCAACCCCAGAAGTCAAACCGAAAAAAAAAAAAAAAAAAAAARAAAGACATCAACACCCCAAGAAGAATAAGAACAGAAGAGTTACATTGACAAGAAAAGAAAAAACGAACAAGGAAAAGAAGAAAAGAAAACAAGAAAACAAAACAAAATGGCCGACGAGTCTCTCTCCATCTACGACGAAATCGAAATCGAAGACATGACCTACGACCCCAACCTCCAAATCTACCACTTCCCGTGTCCCTGCGGCGACAGATTCGAGATATTCATCGGCGACCTCCGAGACGGCGAGGACATCGCAGTCTGTCCGAGTTGTAGTTTGATGATTCGGGTTATTTTTGATGTTGTATGTATTCTTGTCGTTATTCATCTTGTAGAGTACTAGTGGCTAACGTTGTTGACTCCATGTAGTCTGACCTTCCAAACGACGACGCACAGCAGACGAGTAGCTCGGTGGCTGTTCAAGCATAAGGAGGTTTGATTTGGCCAAGGTTGCTCGGAAAGCATTATAATCAAACAAACGGCAAGTGAGAAGAGGACAGTGTACGAAAAGGAAAAAGAAATCCAAATCCAGACGGGTTTCGGAGGAAGAGGCCACCGTTATCCGTCACTCAATAACGATACGGCAACGTATTATACTGCGCCGAGATTGATTGAGCGTTGTTCAACAGGTCTCGTCTCATCTCGATTCTGAAGGAAGGAAGGGAGTCGGAACTCGAAGCTCGAAAGCTTGGTCACGTCCGGTGAATTTTACGTCTCGGATAGATGACAGATGGACTGGGGGGAAGGCTTTCTCTGTCTGTCTTGGTTGTTGTTCTAGGATAGGGATGTGGTGCAGTTGTTGTAAGCGATCATACTGCTGGTTAGGATGAGAGGACGGGTATGAGTGCGCGCCGTGAGTTGAGCCGTTCGGGTCAGTGGGAGGTATTAGGACCGGATTCCTTGTTCTAGTGTGCCTGAGAGTTTGTTTGGCTTAAGGACTGGTATATACTTCGGTGTATACTTTAAAGTGGTTGGACAAGCTCGAAATTGCTATTATTTCATTCAACTGGTAATAGTATGAATGATACTTACAAAGCACATCTAAATGTTTACAATAATGTCTATTCCGCAGTGCAAATAGCTATTACACGCAATTCGCAAAACCATAGCAAGAACCATTTCTTAGCTGATATAGCAGTTCCCCCAAGGAACTACCTGCCTACTCCAACCGCACACCCTGAACATCCTTGGGCAAATTCAACGACAACTCCTCATTCAACAACTCGGTCAAACTCGACCCATCCCGCAGATAAATCCACTGCCGATTACTACCCCCTTTCTCATCCCGATCCACAATCCAATCGTACCTCTTCGGCCCGGAAATGGGCGAACTGAGCCAAATCTGCTTGTTCGGCGGCTGTTTGTTGAGCACGTACGTCCCAATTCCAGGGACGATGATGTTTAGGACGCCGGCCTTTGATTTGCATGTTAGCAAGTGTGAACCAGCGAAGTGTAGACCAACGAACAACAAAGAATGGGGAGAGATGAGAGTGAAAGGAATTAGACAGCATACACTATACTCCGACTCAATCTCTGAGCCTTCCTGATCCTGCAACCGCTCGAGCTCGTTTAGGAGGACTTCGAGGTAGTGCTCCGAGTGCTCGTGGTATTCAGCGTCGGAGATTGGCGTGGGTTCTCTCACGTGGACTGCTGCGCCCGCGACATGATGCGAATGGGGGGAGTCTGAGTTTGAGTTTGAATTCGCTGGGGCATGGGATGAGTGGAAAGGCCGGCGGGTTGGCGGGTGGTGTTTGGATTGGGAGGGTAGTTGTCGAAAGTTGCGGGGAATTGAGGCAGCGGTGCGGGCTGGGATGCGGAGGGTTGTGGAAGGGAGAAGAGAGGAGAGGATAGAGACGCTTCGGGGGGTTCTTGGGAGCATTGTGGTGGTGCAGAGTGCTACTAGGGGTTGTTATGGTGTTGTGTTGTTGTTGTTGAGGAGGAGGAATTCTTGGAGGAGGAATATATGATGGAAGACATCGACGTCACTTCATTTTCTCCGAAGTTCCTCCTCCGAAAGCAGTGGATGAGTCAGCTTCTTCTTGATATCAAATAAACCACCACCACCAGGTCAGCGCCGATGAAATGAGATATTCCAACCTCCTCAGAACTACATCTCATTCTCATTCTCATCTGCCGGCATCAGCATCTCTCTGCAGAAGAATGGCAACGATCAACACCCCAAGACGCCCCCAAAGGGCCCAAACCAACAACAACAACAACAACCAGCAAAAGCCCAAAAAACCCCAACTCACCCACTTCCTCTGCCTCCCACTGGTAAACGCAGTCTCACTGCCTCAACTAGAATCATCTCTAGCGGCCTTTAAACAGGCAATCCCACCCTGTCCACGAAAACAAAACGAGAGCCCCCTCAAGCCTCTCCGCCCGCTTATCCCAGATGGCGCGGTCCGTCCTATCGGGACCGTCCATCTTACGCTGGGTGTTATGAGCCTTCCTAGTAAGGAGAGGTTGGATGAGGCTGTGGCGTTTCTGCATGAGCTGGATTTGGTGCAGATGGTGAAGGAGGCGGAGAGGGTTGCAAATGGGACTGCGAAAGAAGAAATACAGCAACAGCAGCAGCAGCAGCAGCAGCAGCAGCAGCAACCGCCGCAACCATTCACTATCTCTTTGGAATCATTACATGCCATTCCGCGGGCCAGGAACGCGACGGTCCTCCATGCCGTCCCCGTCGATTCGACTTCGCGGTTATACCCGTTCTGTGTGATGCTGCGGGACAAGTTCCTTGAGGCCGGGTTCCTGCTTGGTGAACAGAAAGGCAACGATAACAATAGTAATAACAACCACCAGACCGCTGCTCCAACTGCTACGCAAATCTCGGACTTCAAAAACCCACAAGTAACGACAGACATAATGAACACTCGCGGCCAGAACGCCAATCCCAAAAGCAATCCTCGAAAACAAGAACCCAGGCCTCTCCTATTACACGCCACGGTCGTCAACACGATCTACATAAAAAATCGTCGTCGCGGCGGAAATAACGAACGATACTCATTCGACGCCCGAGACCTCCTTACGCATTACAGGAATTACTACCTCGATCACCACAGAACGCAACCACGAACATTGACATTGCCTTTACGTCCTATAGCAGAACAGCAAGGAGAGAAAGGAGAAGAAGTGAAGGAAGAGGAGAGAGAGCACGACGTCCCCGTCCCCGGAGAAATCGAAAAGCAAGATAACGAGCCCAAATACCCCTTCCTGTGGGCCAAAGAGTTCCCTCTTGAGAAAGTCTGCATCTGCGAAATGGGCGCTAAGAAAATCGACCTCTCCAATTCGTCTGAGCCCGTTAGTGATGCTCATGTTGATCTGGCTGAGCGGCTTGGCGAGCAGTATCGTGTCGTTACTGAGAGGAGCTTGGTGTTCTCCTAGTTGCAACTCATGGCATTGGCATGATATCTCAAGCATCGATCAATCGGTCTTCTTATGTGGTTGCTTCTTGCCCGCGGGATTGATTGTTCTTTTGGAATGACTTGACTCATCATAACTCCCAGCGGTGTTTGCAATCTTGGAACGGAACTCGTGGGTCGAGCGATGACTCTATTTGACAGGGTACGGTACAACCTACATCCAGCCAATGCTGTTCATCGTCCATACATCGTTACCTCATGAGTGCAGAGAGTCACGGGAGGCTATGTACGAAGTATTAACACCACCGTGCCGTGCCGGCTTCTTATCACAGGCTCACAGCTACCTAGATATTTGGTTGAATCCCGGTTAATTCCATGCGTTCGGCTGTTGGGTTAGGTCGTTCGTTTGGGGTTGCACTCGCACATTTGCTACCTGAGACTTCGGGTTCGAATTTCGAATCTGGCTTCACGCGTATGGATAACGTTGTGAGGCGACTGTCTCGTCGTTGGATGGGTGAAGTTCGGTGTCGTTGAGTGTCGTTGAGTGTCATACTCTAGTTTACATTTTGCTTTTGATACCCTTTCTTTCTTGGTTCTATGATTGAATGGTGTTCACTGAAGCTGGTATCATCATATTACATGCGGATTTCTGTCAATA
This sequence comes from Xeromyces bisporus, assembly GCA_900006255.1. Classification (NCBI taxonomy): domain Eukaryota; kingdom Fungi; phylum Ascomycota; class Eurotiomycetes; order Eurotiales; family Aspergillaceae; genus Xeromyces; species Xeromyces bisporus. Next base: position 35,912 of record HG983354.1, read on the forward strand.
ATGCAATTATATATACACCAGACTGCCAGCGGTATAACCGACAATTGTACAGAGTTCAAAACAAAACCCTTGAACGAGGCATAAATAAAAGAAAGGAGGGAAACGAAGCCATAACACCATGCCAACCGCCAACCAACCAACCAAACCAATGCAGGTAACCGCAATTTGAAGCAAAATAAAACCCAACATGACCCAGAAAAGAAAAGAAAAGAAAAACATGAAAAGAAATAGAAAAAAACTACCTCAACCGACTCATAATAGTCTCCGCATCCATATCAACCGACAACTCCGCCGCCTTAGCCTTAATCGAACTAACCATCCCCCTCTCAAAATCATCCCTAGTCCTCAACACCGCCTCAACCCACGAGAGCTGCAAATCCCAATACTCCATCTTAAAAGCCTCATAGACCGCAACAAGCGGGGGACCCTTCTCGGCATCAACAAGCCGCACGAGCCAATCCACAAGCCGCCACTTCTGCTTAATCGTCGCCGCAAAGGAGTCAGGATACTGCTGGAAGAAGGCGAAGACGGTGAGGACGTCGTCGGTGAACTTGTCGGTGTAGGGGTCGAGGTTGCGGCGGAACTTGGCGCCGCGGTTGCGCACGGAGGAGAGGTAGTGGACGAGGAGTTCGTCGGAGAGTTCTTCGACCAGGATGTCGAGGAGGGAAGGGTGGAGGACGTTGGTGTAGTCGGACATGTAGTCTTCGAAGGTGGAGATGATGCGTTTTACGGCGAACTCGCTGTACCACTTGGGGGTGAAGAATTCGGACATGACGCCGACGAAGTCGACGGTGAAGATGAGGTTGACGAAGCGGCTGAGGCAGTGGGTGCTTAGGTCGACGTAGGCGTCGCGGATTGCGTCGAGTTCGGGGATGGCGCGCGAGGCCATGTATTTGGGGTCGACGATTTGTTCGAAGTCGCGCTTGAAGCGCGTTAGGTAGCCGATTTGCCCGGTTTCGTCGTTGTCGTCGATGCACGCGATTTGGTCGTTAGCTACCGCGATGAGCCAGTCTTGGAGCTGTTGGAGTCCCTCCGCTTGGTCGCCGGTGGGGTTCTTGTATTTGGCGCATTCTTCGTCGATTAGCACTGCCCAGGCTGCCTGGTGGTTCTTCAGGGCTCGGAACATGGCGTCGATCACGCCTTCGATGAGATCGGACCGGTCTGACGAGCCGGACGCCATGATCTGCTCGTGAAGCATGCGCCACATGTCCGGTAGGGACTTTGTGCGAAAGTAGCCCTCCGGGTTGACGTTGAGTGTATCTGGAAGCCGCTCCGCGAAGCTCTTCTTGTCTGTCTCGAATATCCTAGTCATCCACTCTTCCACTGCGTGGATGATGATATTCTGCCATTTCTGGATCAGCTCGGGCTCCCGGTCATCGAGAATGTTCGGTATAAGCTGCGCCTGCTTCCAACCCAACTTGGCCATTTTCTTGTAATACTTCTCATTCCAGTGTATGATGGCCAGTAGATTGTCCGGCGGTATATCCGGCTCACTGATCAAACCAACAAGGAAATCATGCATCATCCGATGGTAGATATCAGTGTAGACCGTATAGATCCTCCACTTCTTCGGCATGAGCGACTGCATCCCTTCCCTGACCGTGAAAAGGTCGTTGAAGAACCAGCGGAAGCTCTTCTCCAGAATATCCGGATTACCAAGGAACTGCTCCTTCGTTTGCTCAAACTGGTTCTGCGCATAGAATTCAATCGCCTGTATGAACTTCTCCTTGTAGCCCCTGACAGTCTTAGGACCGACGTTCATCGACTTGAATCGATTAGCCAGGTCCTCGTGGTCCTTTTGCGCTTCCTGCAGCGCGCGGATCGTCGCATCGTTCCTCTCCTCATTCACCACAACAACCGCCAACCGCACCACCATGCTCCTGTTATCCTCCTGCACGAGCGGGATGAGGTTCATGCACGCGGTCCCCAGATGATCATCAAACCAATCCAGCACCGCATCCAAGCCCTGAAAGTAATTATCCAACGTCGTCTCGCTACTCGTATCCTTCGCCTTCCGGATCTGATTCATCGCCTCGTCGCGAAAATCCCTCAACCGCGAAATCAACATATGCGCCCTCAGCAGATTCGGCTGATTCTCCAGATCCTCATCATCCTCCTTCAGGAGATTTTCCACCTCAGCCAAGTCGTCACTGAACTTCTCCAGACTCTCCTTCATCATCAGCGTCGCTTCGAAATTCCGCTGCATGCGAGCCAGTCGGTCGATCTGTGAGAAGTCCTCCACGCTGTCCTGCGACTCCGAGCATAGCTTGTCTATCCCCTGCAGCTCATCTTTTGCTTTGGATACCTGCCGCTGTCCCTCCGTGAGGATGCCGATGTTGCGCTGCACCGTCTCCAGCTGGTCCCTGAGGCCTTCTCGGAGCTGCGAGTCGACTGCGTTCTTCTTTCGGGAGTATTCTGCTTTTAGGCCTGCGATCTTGTCGAGGTCTTCTGGGTGTCGGAGGATGTCCTCGAGATGGGGCATTGTCACCGTCCCGTCGGAGCCGCTATCTTGCGCCATTTGGCTGGTGTGTGGACGAGGTGCGTGGTATGGTGATGTCCGTCGTATCTATACTCTGTATGATACTCCGTAGTAGATTCGAGTTGGCTTCTCGGTGATTGCGACTTGCGATGTCGTAGCCGTCTCTCGTTTGGTCATTTATCGAGCGGGTCTAGTAACATCAAGAGGCAAGCTTAAATTTGCTATTAGCACTGATGTAGTCGTGGTAAGTGGTTCAATGGCAGTAGTATATACACAGCTACTCCGTATTGTAGTGGTGCTCCGCGATGCGGAGCCGAGTGTCGTACGGATACGAGTCACTTTCGAGAACCCAACCCGTGAGCACGCTGCAGCCACTCACAGACGCATAGAAACAGTCAGTCTAAGAGGCTTCAACAGCCAGAGATATTTCTCAAGAAATACTATGAATCCTAGATTGCAACTTGACTGACAAGGAATCGACATGGCAGCGACAACGGCGAAGTAAGAACAGCACGTGATTCACCGCCGACCTCAATTCTACCCAATCGGGAAATTGGAGCAATTCGTCTCGCATTTCGGAAGTTCAGAACTGTACGCAGTACTCGACTCGACTCGACCTTACGGGGAGCAGAACATGCATTAGAGGGATCGCAGTGATATCAAGCACGGACTGCAAATACGCGGACTAAGCCAGGCCAACCGCGAAAAGGAAGACAGAGTAGCCTACACCATCCTCCACCGAATCACGACCACGACCACGACCTACGACTTGCGCTCCGAGAACAATCCTCGAACCAAACCGAACCGAACGAAGCTCTTATTCAAACCTCAACCTCAATCTCAGTCTCAATTCAAATCCTTAAGAGCAACCAACCACCATAACCACCTAAAACACCAACCCAAACCACCGAACCACAACAAAAAAACCAACATGAGCTACTTCCGCATAACCCTAATCCGCTCCGCAATCGGACTCCCCCGACGCTCCACAGACGTCCTGAAAGCCCTAGGACTCAAAAAACGCATGGCAACCGTCTTCCACCCCGTGTCGCAGTCGGTCGCGGGCCAGATCATGAGGGTCAAGGAGTTGGTGGATGTGCAGGAGGTTGATCGGGCGAAGAGTAAGAAGGAGGTGCATTTGGAGAGGAAGCCGGATCCGGGGTATTATGTTGAGAGCAGGGGTTGAGATTGTGTGGATTTGTTGATTGATTGTTTTATGGGCTTGTCGGTGTTCTTTTGGGTGTTTTCGTGGTTGAATTGGATCTACTCGACTTGACTTGGCTCGGAAGGGGTGGAATGCTATGGATTGATATCAAACCGACCGACGGAAATGTCGCTTTCACGCCGTGAGACGAGAAAATCATCATACTCTGGCCTTCTTATACCGTGTATTTCTACTTGTACTATCGCATCTGCATCAATGCTGGAATACTGTACCAGGTACTTCAATACTAACAATCTCATGCCCGTCTGATAAAACTAGTATATAAGATTCAAAGCTATTCGACTCTCCTCAATTTTGAACGCCAATTAATGTAGATTGAATTAGTCTCCGACCCATGGGCCATAGAAGACAGCCAGAAGTTCCCAACCCTCCCAACACGCCGTACATGTAACCTCCAATAACCTTCTCAAGCCTTGTAGAGTGTGTCAAGGAAACCCTCGGCCAGTCGGTTGACAATACTCTTGTCCGGTATGCTACCAGCAATACCATACAGTGCCGAAGTATCGCCTTGCGTGTTGACAATCGCTTTACCCTGTCTCTTGATCTCCTCGGCCTTTTCGAGTTCTATCTCAAGAACCACGATAAGATCTGCGATAAGCTTGTCCACAGCAGTCGCCGTGGGGATGGTGAAAGCGCAATGCAGCGACGGAGGCGACTGCAGAGCATTGAGATGCCATCCCTTTGAAGACAGGGCATCGGCAACGTCATAGATGTTGATGGCCACGTCCGTGCTTGTGAAAGCTACGACGCTGACCATGGGATCTCCTAGAACGCCAAGGTGCTTTGATACAAATGGATGCTCGCGAATAACCGACTCGAACTTTTTCGTTGCTCCAACAATCTCAAGACAGCTGTTGAGGTATCCGGATTCTCCAAGGCTCATTAGGCTTGTCCAGCAACCGGCGATTAGGGCACCAGGTCGAGATCCGGGAATGGATGGAGACGCATACACACCACCAGACCAGTCAGGGCATATGAAATACTGGTGATTGCGGTACGAGGCGTTGCGGTGCAGCAGGACGGAATTGCCCTTTGGCGCAAATCCATATTTGTGCGTGTCCACGCTGATACTGGTAACACCGGGGAGGCGGAAATCAAAACCACCCTCTTCCTCGTACGGAGATGGGAAGCCAGCCTTCTTCAGGAAGCTAATAATAAAAGATCCCAGGCAGCAGTCAACGTGAAGAGGAATCTTGTAGGCGGTAGCAAGATGAGACAACGCAGGAATATTGTCGACAATGCCATGGGGGAAGTTTGGTGCCGAGCCAACGAGAAGAACGGTGTTGGGGTTGATCAACCGGCGCACGGCGGCGATATCGACCTTGTACTCCGGGTCTGGACAAGCCACGGTGTGGAGTTTGATTTTGAAGTAAGTGCACGCCTTGTAGAATGCGGCATGAGCGGTGTGAGGGATGATTCTGTGACAACTGTCAGCTACTTCTTCCCTTTCTTCAACTGAAGGCAACAGAATGAAAAGGGGAAGGGAATTCCAAACTTCACATTTCTGGTTCAGTTACTCCGCGCTCGTTATACGCTTTCTGTCGCGCTCCTAAACAAGCCATGAGAATCGACTCTGTACCTCCGCTTGTAGTTACGCCAACGCCATCAGATGGACCGTGGAACAACGCCAACACCTGGCGCAATAAAAGTAAGCCAATACGAAGGATTCAGAACATACGATATACAGCACATACCATGGCAACAATCTCCGCCTCCATTTTCCTAATACCAGGAAACACATCCGGATGCAACGGATTCGTCACACCAAACTGCCCAAAAGCCTCGGTCTGAAGATCCAAAAGTTCCTGACCACCATGATACACAGCACCACTGACCCTACCATCTTCCCACCGCGTATGCTCCATATTGGCCAGCTTACCGAGTTCCGCGCGAACCTGGTCGGGAGTCCATCCCTCCTTGGGAAGCGTTAGGTACCTGTTCACGCCGGGTCCGCTTGCGACGAGGCTCGATTCCAGCTTCTCGAGGGTCGATGCGACTTGCTTGTCTACTTTTCCACGGACGCCCGGAGCGCGTAGGAAGAGGGAGTATAGCAATATTCGGACGGAGGCGTAGGCATTGCGAATGCTGCCTATGAGACCGTATCCGCGTAGTTGATAGTAGGTCCTGCGGACATGTCGGAGGAGGAAAAGCACGAATACTATGTTTCGGATACTGCGGCTTTGCTGTCAGAAAGAATCGAGTCGGGTATGGTATGCTCGATGCATCTCGGTGGGTTTGTTCTTCTTTTGTTCAGGGATATTCCTGTCTCAAGGCATTCTCTTCTCTTCTCAACTCACAGATCTAGGTTGAAGGCGGCGACAGTAGCGTTGGAGGAAGCCTTGCCGTAGGAAAGAAGCTTGTTCTTCACTGTTGCCGGCATCATGGAAGGGCCCTTTTGCCTTGTCGCTAATAAGAATATGAGGATTCCGGCACGAAAAGGGATCAAAAGGAATTAGGGATAATAATAAATAAAGGACAGACTCCTACTATTACCTATACAAATACAAAGAAAGGATAAGAGAGAGTGAGCAGTCAAAAGTCAAGGTCGAGTTCAAAGCCGGAACCATTGATCGATGCGTCATTCATAAATTATTTCGGACCATCGCCGTCGCTTAATATGTATTGCGAGTCAGCCTGCATAAAGGATTAGCGACGCTGCACCGTCAGATGCATCTCTCTCTCTGCCTTACGGATGTCACTACTGACTTGGAGTATGAAGAAAGCATACCAACGTTGAAGTTATATACACATTATCATCGCATCAAATCATCCCTTCGCATAGATTCTTTCTTTTTGTCTTCGCTTTTTTCCCAGAGGGCAAAACACTTTTCAAACCCCTATACATATAACAACAAAAGAAATGCGAAAGAAAAATACATAAGTTAAACCGTTGATCTCGTCAGTTCACCCGCGTCCTCCTCCTATACAACAATCGCTTTAAAAAGAAAGAAAAAGACAACATAAAACTTCCATATTAAGACACATGCATGACTCCCTTAACCAAAGCAAATGAACAAATATTATCAGATGTTGGCAAATATTTTATGCGGAAGCGGCGGCATTTGCTTGGGCTTGGAGGAGTTCCTTCTCCTTGGCAGCGAACTGAGCCTGCTCCTCAGCCGAAAGGTCAAGAAGAGGCTTGTTCTCTCCCATCTTGAGGTTGCGGTGGTAAGACCGAATAATGCTGTCAGCATCATCCACGGCAATTGGACGGATGTCTGCGAGGGCCTTGATCTTGAAGGTGCATTCCTTGCACTGGGGGTCGGTCAAGACCAGGTTGAGCTGCTGAGCTCGCGACTTGATCGCATTCCACCCGGTCAGTCGGGAAGCGAAGTGAACATATCTAGTCATGCCGAAATCGGCAGGATTGATAATCTCGTAGGTGCTTGGGTTGTTGAGAATAGCCTTGGCGTGGATACCAGCCTTGTGGGTGAATGCGCAATAGCCAGTGATATAGTTGTTGAAAGGAATGTTGACCTCAACAGCCTCCGCAACGAGATCCTCAATGTCCTTCAACTTCTCCAACCTGTACTTGCTCTTGACGTAGTCGCGGTCGGCGACCATCATTCGGGCCATCAACCCACCAAGCGGAGTGATACCGTTACGCTCTCCGATACCGAGAACAGAGGTATCTACGTGAGTCGCACCGGCTTCCAAGGCGCAGTAAGCGTTGGCGATGGCGCACCCGGTGTCGTTGTGGAAGTGTGTTTCGATGTCGCATCCAACGACACCCCTCAGGACACGGACCAATTCGTAGACTTGGCGGGGAGAGGCACAGCCAACAGTGTCGGCAATACCGACACGGTTGACACCAACCTTGTCGACAGCGGAGTAGATGGACAAGAGATCAACCAAGTCAGAACGGAAAGAGTCCTCACTGGAGAAGCGAACCTCAACGCCCTTGGACTTGACGTAATTGATGACCTCAATGGCAGCGTTCTTAATGAAAGTCATATCTTTGCCGTGGGAGTGCTCTCGGAGGTAGGAAGAAGTTCCAATAACAACGTCACTGTATATATACTCAGTACGAAATAATACAAAGAAGGGTATCTTGAACATAGCGCCGAAAACTTACACTCCATCAACACCGGTCTCAACGGCAATTCTGGCGTCATCCATATGGCATCGGATGTGGGTAAGAATCTGGCGGTAACAAATTAGGCCCTGAAGACTTTCTTCAATCATTCCAAAGACCATGTACATACCTTGGACCTCAAGCCAAGCTTGCAGATAGCCTCGCAGTCAAGCCTCGACTGCTCCGAGGCACAAGGACTGGTAAGCTCAATCTACCGGGTAGATAAACTATCAGTTACCGGCACCAAAGCCATAATACAAATTTCATCGGTCATGACGCACATAGTCAACACCAAAGTCACTCAGGGCCTTGGCAATCTCGATCTTCTTCTGGGTGTCGAAGAAGGCGTTTGCAAACTGCTCACCCTCACGCAGAGTACTCTCAATAATCTGGAAACGAGACACATTGCTCAGGAAGTCGGTCACGGGAGAATTGTGGCCGTAGGGATTCCGAGTAACGGACGGATGAGGGTTTTGCCGGGTCTCGACGGCAGTATAACCCGGGTGAGAAGAAGAATCTTAATTTGGCAGATGGTCAATATTAATCAAGATTCCGTTATCTCAGGACTTAAAGAAGAGTTCTTACTTATGCCATTGACGGTTTCGGAGGTCCCGTTGGGCCCGTTGTTTATACTGGGAGACATAGTGGGAGGAATGCGTGGACAGGAGGGGTTGAAAAGAAAAAGAAAGAAAAAATCAGTCCCTCGACCAGGTTGCTATCTCGAAGCAAGACCAATCAATGACAATGGAGACGATGAGAGACGCTGTCGACGTCGATGAGGGGAGTAAAATCAAACCAAGCCAGGAACCGAGACTGAATGAAGACTAAAATAAAGCAGAGGGAGAAAAGAGGAGGAGTCGTGGAGAAATCGGAGGGAAAAAGAGTCATACTTTGCAAGGCGGTGTGGTCCACGTGAGTTAATTTGCTCAATTCCAGCGGCAAAAAGTCTGCATTATTATTGGGGTTATTACTCCGTAATAACTCCGTATGAGTCACTTCTACGGCTTCTGATTGACCTGTAATCTTGTATTGTAACCGAAAAAAAAAAAAAAAAGAAAAAAGTCGAAGCCACCCTGGATTATTCATCCGTCTTTACGTGCCAATTACAGTTCGGAATTTCCAATCCATACTCCCCACCTCCGCACGTGATGCCAAATCACCGGAATCGGTAGACCATTCCTATTTAGGAATGGCCAAGCAAACCAAACACAAACGCCTCACTGTCGCCCTTCCGCCCCTCCTCCTCATATTCTCGTCGGTTTCTCACTCTTGACTCCATGCACATATTCTTTCCAGATTATCGTCGTTGTCGTCTTCGTGAAGATGTCCCAATCAGGAATTCCTGTTAGTCCATACCAACCAGTGTCGTGTACTTACAAAACATTGCTCTTCGAAGAATGGGAAACCTTCGTCAAAGAGACCTGTCCTCAGCAGCATGGTGTCGCCTGGGTAATGAAAAGGTGCTATCCAAGCGGCGCATGGTCAAGACGAGACGTGAAGTTTCAACCGAAACAATCACCGAAAATATTCCATTAAATGGACATCCTCAGAAGCGCTCTCGAAGGGGAAATGGGATGTATCTTCCGAGTGTCATCGGAGCGGTGAACCAGAAATTAAGAATTACGAGACTCGACCAAAAGAAGGAAAGTCGGGCAAGGAACGTCCCCTCCGGAAAGAGAGTAAGAAAATTGATTGCGAGGCTCGGCTTCGAGTCGACTACTATGAAGACGATCCCAACTACGTGCACCTTAGATTTTCGAACGAGCACAATCACCCGATTGGTAACGGAGAGGAATTGAGACACCTTCCAATATCCAAGGATGTACGCAGTGATGTTGAGGAGCGCCTGAGAGAGGGGTACAATCGTCGTGATGTCCGTCGTGTCTTCCAAGGAAAACTGAATAACATCGATCCGGCGACACATATACTCAACCCCGTCGTTCATCGCGACCAGTTGTTGCCGGAGAGCTGGTTCTACAACGTCTGGAAACAGTCGCATCTCAAGGCAACCCAACAAAGTCCGGATGAGGGGGATTCAGTTTTACGCTGGCTAAGGACGTTACACGACAAACGCTTCCATGTGCTCATTGACCGAGGATTTGGGCAGAACTTGATATTTGGATTTGCGTCGTCATGGCAAGTATCACTGTTGCGAGAGTCTAAGGCTATTTGCCTTGACGCAACACACGACGTATCGCACCATAGCCGTGGGATTTTATATACGGTTGTTGTGCGGCATCCAAAGACGGGAAAAGGCTGCCCAGTCGCTTATCTTTTCTCCTTTGACCACTCGTCGAACCTTCTGTGCAATTGGCTGTTTGGCTGTTGGGTCTCAAAGACCTCGGGCTGGAGCCTTACAAGGTAACGATCGATTGCAGCATCGCCGAATTGAACGCGATCCAAAGTGCTTTTCCTGCAGTTCCTGTCCCATGGTGCACGTATCATGTCGGGCGAGCTATCCAAAACAACTTGAAAACGCGGGTGAAATTGGGAAGCAGTGAGGATTCGATAGCTTTGCGGGGAAAAATGTGGTCGGACATTAGCGAGATGATGCACACTCGCGACGGGGAGGAGTTTCATAGACTGTTTGTGCAATTTCTCGATGATCACGCCGACCAGGGAGGGTTTATAGAGTACTTCGTCCCGACGTGGTACAGCGATGGGTGGGACGGAGTCCTTGGTGGGCGTGGCTTGTTTCTACAGGTATAGTCAGAAAGTTGTACCGTCTGTGGGTGAGTGACATGGGTTATCACCGAGGGATGGTTGGGTTGCTGTTGCTGTGAAGTTTGTCTCAACTTCGGTGACGAGGACGAGGATATCGAAGTTCACTCGCTGGTGTGACGCGTTTCAACCGAGCTTCGAAACGAACATGGAGACCAACATTTTCGTTGAGAGCTGGCACAATCAGCTCAAAACTTGGTATTTCGGTCGCCAGAGGAACCGTCGTCTTGACAGTCTCATAGAAGTTTTGGTGGAGCAAGTGGACGTTGACATGCAAACCAGCTTGCAAACCGCTGAACACAAAAGGAATGGAGCGCCGAGCCCGCGAAATCTCTGAGCAGTCTATGTCGATGCCAGCATTGATGATGAGCCTTCCAGGTGACGTCGGTGGCACGGATTCGGTAGTACACGTCAAACCGTTTTCGCAAGACCAGGATTGCCGAGTCGACGTGACGGCATCGACGTCAATAATGCCAGGACTCAGTGCCTGATCGGACTGACTACACCTATATAGCGAAGGTATTGGGCTTTGCATCTCGTTCGCAATCTCCGTGGCATCAAAGCGTTAGCACTGGACTTCATCCAGAGTCAGTTCGCTCAGTTGATTTTCTACCTGATATCGGCAGAATGGAATACTCCGTGGTGTCATACCTCGCGAAGGCCGTCGAGACGGAATGACAATAGATCTCGCTTTGTACTTTCTAGTACGACTTGCAGACGAGGGCAGTATGATAGCTTAGATACAGACTATCCTTCATTATTGGACCTTTACTCCAACGCTCCCAAGCCGGGGCCTTAAACGCGACACTCAGGCGGCTAACATCGGTAAGGGGTGATCTATAAGCAGTTACTACACATTTTAATTGCTTCCATGCTTACGTATCTCTAGGTGACCATTGACAGAAAGTCAGCGTGTTCTATATATATATATTTTCAAGTATGCTAGCCTACAGTCACATATGCTTAAAAGTTCCGCTGCTAATACAAGTCAGAAACACAGTTGAGATACGGTACAAGTTCGAGGCAAACAAGGTCGTACCGACAACGGCGGAGGTCTACTTGAAGGAGGTTGAGAAGTTCCTCTCCCGGCTTTTGGCGTTGGTCCATATGGCAAGCGCTGCCCCGGCTCGAGGGACGGAGATAATCCAAATTCTGTTCGCGGACTCTGTCGTGAGGCAGCGCAACCTCTTCATTGACCCAAAGACGGAGTTGTTTCTGGTGAGGCTCAGCTACAGCAAGACAATGGCTGTAACTGGCATGGAGAGAAACGCTGTCCGGTCTCTGCCTGCGAGCCTCACGCATGTGCTCCTTGTCTACGTCGTTGTCGTTGAGCCGTTCGTGCACTTCCTGCACCAGAGCCTTCGGATACCGAATCGACGTGGTGAGCTGTTTAGCGTTCGGAATCGAGCACCCAAGAGCGACCGCTTGAGCAAGACGATGCACCTGGAGTCCGTACGCTAATTGGCAAGGGCCTGAGAATCGGCTCGTGGAGGCACCTCTCTCAAGGGTTCATCCGCTACGGCATGGGTGAAACCTTCCAGCAAGACTCGATCGATCCTGGAGTCGTGTCCGAGCTGGACAACGAGGCATTGGCCGCTGGACAGTCTCACCACAGCGTTCGCACTGCGCAGCTGAACTATGGCCGGCCCGGAGTACAGTTCACGAACCTCTCCATGACGCAGCAGGACGCCTTTATCGGTTTCAGCCAGCGGTGGCACGAGTACGTTGGTCTATCGCCGGACTTCAATTTCCTGGGGTACCTTTACGGCACGGTCGAGCTCCCTCGCAGCCAGCATCGTCTCCCTAGGCCTGGCAGTCAAAATCCCGCCACGTCGTTTCCCTTGAACAAACCTTGCCTCCGGTATTTCTGGCCGGCACCCAACAGAGTCCAGTTTGGCAGAGGCTTGTCAGTGGGACTGTCAGTGTCAGGTTCAATGGGAAGAAGCAATATGCTGCTACCTAGACCAGCTCAATAAAGATAAAGCCTCCGGGTGCTCTTTGCCTACTTCGGTATGCTACCATCTTGAACATGATTGGGAATATGATATACTCCGTACTACTGTGACTAACATTTCTGCAGTGAGAGGCATGATGAAAGAATCTCATTCAATGAAATTATCAGATGGGATCGAGATGCCTACACGATTGCCTGGAGCAAAGAGGTGAGAGGTGTGGAAGTAGGCAAAGTCTGTGTCCGCCTGTTCATACGGTACTGGAGAGAATCGACAATGTTCAGTGGAAAGGGCGGGCACTTTGTTCAGCACAATAGTATGCAAAGCTTATTCTCTTTACCTTCTCGCAATTTGCGCACATTCGTGAGTTCATAATGCAATGCATTCGGACATCCTGTATTAGTAGCTAAACGAAGGCCAGTATGAAATCTTGAAGTGGAAAGCTGGGCGATTCGAAATCATGATGCCCCTGTACCTGACGACGCTGACGTCCTGAGCCATATTCTTCAATAATGATTGCGCCGTTGGACATGCCAACGTCGATTATCTACAGAGTTTCATAAGTCATATAGATACATTGCCATCATTATGGCTTTAACAAAAAGAGCGTACCGGTGTCTTTCCTACAGTTATATCAATCTTTGAAAACAGTCTCCGCATTATACTCCGTACATCCATTGTCCATGGTTTATGAACCGTTCCAGCCCTTGGGCTTCACTTCAGATTTAAGCGCGGACTTGTCATTGCGCTCCAAATCAGTCATCGTGGATGTCGGCTCACTAAAATCGTCGGTATACTTCTTCATCGCCCGAAGTCCATCCAAGCGATCCAAGTCGGATGTGTTGTAACCACGACGTCGTCGGCCCCTCAATCTGCCGTTCCTGTTTCTTTTTCCGCGAGATCCCATAGCGGCCCCGATTGGTATCTTCCGGTGTTCTCTCATGCCAAAAAACAATCCGGCCACAATTCCGACCACGACACTCAAACTGACCGGCAGACCAACCATCAATGCTAATCTGTTAAACGGCAGCTGCGGCGGTGGTTTGTAGTGCTGTACAGGTTTGGGATGAAGCGTGACCGTCGGACCTTGTCGTGCGCTGGCCCTGGTCCCCGACGAAGGGTCAAGTTCGATAATGTAGAGCGTCAGGTTATTCTTGGATTTTCCCTGAAGCCATTCTTTGTGCATATAAAGGCTGATGTATCCATAGCTGTTCGCCGTTTTCTCCGATGTGAACGCCGAATCCCCTTGCGAGGCACTGGAATATCGGAGCTCGATGGTTATCGTCGCGTTAAGAGGGTAATAGTCTGGATTCCATGTAACATAATACGTTGCATCGACCGTCAAGTTGCTCCCATTTCGAGGCAAGCAGAACGGCGAGCTGTCATTGACGTCGGTACAAATAGGAAAGTCGCCTGTTGAATTCTGGACGGTTGCCTTGCTCCTGGCACCAAGATGGGCACCATCATCATCATCACCCAAGGTTTTGGCGGCCGCTGCGCTCATTCAGGGAATTGTCAGTGATCTAGTCCTTCTGGTTCTAGAACGTCAACAGCGATCTCACCGTGAGATTTGTCATGCGCGTCTATTCCCAGGACAGCACCGAAACTGACGCCCGTCAATGCTACCACGGTGAATATCGTTACCAGGACCTTGAGGATGGACAGACGGTATCGTCCCATCTTGCCTTGAGGCATAAGCGAAAAGATACTGTTGATAATATGTCACTATAAAAGGAAATTGCCCAAAATCTATGAACCATGAATTGAACTGTATTGGGTGTTAACGATGGCATAGTCAAGTCAACCCTATCCAGATACATTCTGATGGTATCAGTCTTCAGAAGAGCAGTTACTGCAGCAAGAACACTGTCATCTAGGAAGGAAAGAAGGAGGCAAAGGCACGAGGAAAGTACATTCTTTGCTCTCAGATGCCAGGAACGCTCCGTCTGTGCCTCGTACGTACAGCGTATGGTACATTCGCTTAATATGTCTCAAAATCCACTGTGGTTTTTGATATTAGTGAACGTCGTACATACGAGGCAGGTTGGTGTGACCGATGGAGTATGATAGGATTCATCGATATTGATCTCCTCGGGATGAAGTTGATATACATATGTTGCTGCATATATATGATACCTCGGCAGATTCAAGATCGACATATTAGCATGATCGTAACTGCGTTTTTCTGGCCATAAGTAGAAGGAAATCACAAGTCATTTATCCTCCAACTTCAATTCTTGAAACAATCTTCTTCTCCGAACCATCATTACAACTGACATTGAACTTGCATATTCCTTACGGAGCATTGGCATTGATATTATTCCAAGCATCATGACTGAACCTGAAGATCTCTACATTCTTAGCACCCGTCCACACCACCGAATCGCGGCTTCACTCTTCGAGCCCCAAGTGGCATCCAACGGTCCATCCCCCATTGTCGTAATGGGCCATGGTATCGGGGCAGTTAGAATGGGCGGACTCCAGCCGTTCGCCACGGCATTTACCAGTCTGGATATACAGCCCTGACATTCGACTACCTGCACTTTGGCACAAGCGACGGCCAACCACGACAAGTGATGAGCGTCGCACAAGAACTGCAGGATTTCCGAGACGTCATCGCCTGGGTTCGCGAGCAACCGGACCGCTTCGACACCGAGCGCATAGTGGTCTGGGGTACTAGTTTTGGCGGGATGCACATTTCAGCGCTAATGACGGAGGATCATAAACTGGCCGCCGGGATTATGCAGTGTCCATGTGTAGATGGACTGGCAGCTAGTCTGAAAGTGCCACTTCAATATTCAGTGCGTCTGCTGTCTTTAGCAGTTTCCGACTGGGTGTTGTCCTTCTTTCGAGAAACTCCTATTTACGTGCCGCTTGTTGGTGATCGAAATCTTGCTCTGATGATGGGTGAGGAGGCCAACGTGGCTTGGAACAGGCTTGCTCCCGAGAATGTCGACTTTCCAAATGCAATCGCGGCACGCTCGCTTTTCAGTCTCTCTCTGAGTAGGCCTGGCCGTAAGGTTTCTCGGAGTAAGAAACCCTTGTTAGTCGTCTTGCCGACTTGGGATAATCAGGCACCGTTGAAGGAGGCCGAGCAGGCTGCTGACCGAGCACCGCTCGGAGAGAAGATTACGGTTAAAGGAGGCCATTTCGACCTGTACAAGGGAGGACCGGGTTACGAGGAGAATGTGGAGGGCCAACTTGGATTCTTGAAGCGAGTCATCGGAGGAACTTGAAGTCGTTTCTTTCGCCTTTCTTTCGCCCCCGAACCTGACTTTGACGGCGCCGCGTTTAACGTTACCTCATGATTAAGTCAGCAAACAGTCCGTGTATTATTATTTTTACTTGAAATTCGAAGAATCACTGTTCAGTCAGAGAAAAGTATTCGTATTTAAGATTATTATCTTCTACCTGGAGGCATACTTATTAGCTGCTTTTCCGATACAAAACTCCGATATCTTCTCCAGCAAATTGATAATCTCCACCCTCGAAGCACTAGAACGCACTGACCAGGCTCTCCTTTTAATCGTGCAACACTTTGTGTTCCGTGGCCCGTTAACTTTAGTTGCTACTAACTACTGTCTGTTTAACTACCTCCTCCTGCTATTAGCTATCCCGCTCGCCTCCTCTCTATCCCATCTCCCCTTTCAAGTGCGCCATCTGCAAACCGTCCCAGGTTGGTGCTGAACCTCTCCATAACTCGTTAGCTGTAGTTGAGCTAACCCGCACGCGTCAGTAAGCTTAGCACAATGCGTGTCACGCCAATTCTCGCCGCCCTCCCAGCACTTGCTGTGGCACAAGAACAGATTCCTCTCGCAGAGCGCCTACAGGGATGGTTCAACAAAGCCAAGTCTTACCTCCCAGCACCCACTCCCGTCGCCCCGCTCAAGGTGTCGGAGCAGATCATCCAGAAATCGGTGACTCCCTTCAACTTGGACAATTGGCAATCGAACCTGGAGCCCGCTTCGCATCCGCAGGACTGGTTCGTGTTTGTCACCGGAGGAAACAAGACTTGCTTTGGCCAGTGCGAACGCGCGGATAGGTCGTTTAATGTAAGCAGGGAAATCAAAATGGACTCGGACTGGCTGCGGGGGGAGGGATCAGGGGAACTGTTTCAAGGCGTGTGTGTGTGCGTGTATGTGTCATGCTGACTTAAAGCTTATAGGAATCGGTACTCCTCTTCTCGGCGGATAGAACCTCGCCTCACCTCGGGTATCTGGACTGTGACAAGGAGAATGTCCTCTGCTCTGCCTGGGCTGCCGCTCCGCCTTCCGTTTGGTACTTCAAGATCCCTCAGGCTTCGGTTGGGGGAGGATCTCGTCACACGCCTCTTCACATCATCCTGCTGAACTCGACAATCGTCAACCCGGAGGCGATCTATAAGATCCATTCCGATAAGATCTACGAAAAGGCCCCCGCTTACGAAGGCTTTTTCCACCCGACGGACAGCTATCTTGCCCAGTACGGACTCATCATTCCGATTGGTTATGCTGTCTCTACCTTGAGCGTGGTTCCTAGCTGGCTGTTTATGATTGTTATTAGCTTTACCACCAGGACGTTTATGTGAGTTCCAGGCCGCATTTTTATTTTTTTTTTCTAGTCTATTTTGCTTCATGTGTCATACTAATTGTCATGAAACAGGAGCCGTCGAGTTGAGAACCAGCGCAGGAACGAGAACCAGAACCAGAACCAGAACCAGAACCAGAACCAGAACCAGAACCAGAACCAGAACGCGCAGCCCGGCCGTTCGAACTAATTGCTACGCAATTCCACAATTTTTTTGACGATGTTTCAGTTCGACATGTTCTTGGTCAAGAGTGTATGTATATAACGATTTAGCTTAAGTAGTACGAGGGTGGTACGAATTATCATAATAATGGCTCGATACGGAATGGATTTCTGGTTTTTGACGAAGCGATGGTCGAGTACAGTCGTAGGCTCGTAGCATGGCCTTATCAATATCAGTAAGTCCTCCGCAGAAAAATAAAAAAAAGTCCACAACCAACAACCAATCCCACTCAACACACAACCAACCCTCAACACCAAACACAGCAACAAAGACTGAGAACAAAAAAGCAACAAACTCGAAGAAAAGGAAAGAAAAGAAGAACAAAAAAAATGACCACCCAAATCCAACCAGACCGCCTCCCCCCAACAACAACAACCTACATAATCGCAACCGCCATAATAGCCGGCATTACAGGCTACTTCGTCGGCCAAGGCGCAACAATCGGACTATTCAAACCATCAACAACCTCCTCAGCGAGACCGAAGTCGAGATCGGAACCGGCCAGCGCGAGATCAAAGTCGAAGTCAAAATCAAAGGAAATCAGGCAGCGGGACGACGTGTCCAATGAAGGCGATGATGATGATGATGATGATGATAGCGAGAATGAAGAAGAAGAAGAGGTAGAAGAGGAAGAGGAAGAGGAGGAAGAAGAAGACTCCGAAGACGAAGGAAATGGAGGGGAATTGGCCGATTTCAGTGGGAATACGGAGGAGGTGAAGTTGGTTCTTGTTGTCAGGACTGATTTGGGGATGACCAAGGGTATATATATATCATATCTCATTCTCTTTTATTTGGATTGATTGATTGATTTGAAATTTCGCTAACTTCTCTTCTCTTCTAATATATCAACAGGCAAAATGGCCGCCCAATGCTCCCACGCCACTCTAGCCTGCTACAAATACTTCCTCACCCACTCCCCGGACTCTCCCATGCTCCGCCGCTGGGAAAACGGCGGCCAGGCCAAGATCGCCCTGCAAGTCAAATCGGAAGACGAGATGGTTCTGTTCCAGGCGCAGGCGATGAGTCTGGGGCTTTGCGCGAGGAGTGTGCAGGATGCCGGACGGACGCAGATTGCGAGTGGCAGTCGGACGGTTTTGGGGATTTTGGGGCCGAAGAGTGTGGTTGATGGTGTTACGGGGCATTTGAAGTTGTTATGAGTTTTCTCAACTCTTTTCAGCTGCTTCTTGGTTTGTGATGATTTTGCAATTTGATGATGAGCTCGATGGTGTTTTTGCATTGATGCCGTTGCATGCAAGGACGTTGTCCTTGAAACCAGTAGTGTAAATTATAGAATATCAACTACATACATACATACAACCCTCTACAAAGCTGCAAAGCAACAAGAACTAGAAAAGAAATGTAGGCATGCCATGGTTTTTCCCTAACCTCACCAGCCAACGGCCAAAAATTCGGTGAAGGGACCAGGAATATGGCGCCGTCACCACCGAGCCAATCCAGCCGAGCTCACAAGCCCTCCCTCTCACATCCTCCGAAGAAGATAATGAGAGAAAAAAGGGAAGGAGCTCAAGACCAGACCGAACAAAGCCCAGCAATGACAATTATTCTGAGATCTGTCGACCGGATAATGTCAAGACACCACGCATGGAAGTAAACAAATAATGGCTCCTTTGGTCGTCGAACTGTCGCAGCAATCAACCGAGTCACTACTTGAAAAGACAGAAAGGGCGGAACCCTTTTGCCTTTTCTTTTGTATCTCAGGATCGCTGGACACAGATCCGTGGAAGTGTTCTGGTAAAGAAAAAGAAGAAAAGAGGAAAAGAAGAGAGGAAAATTTTCCCTTTTATATTCGCGTTCTGAGAAATTTTCTGTGCTATGCCGTTTTAGGAATAGTATGTGTTTACATAAGCGAGATGTTTGCCTTAGGCGGGCTTGGCGGCTTTGAACGAGAACCTTCGCTACAACCAACTGATAAGCCTGCCAGCTATCATTGTTGTTGATTTCATCCTACGCCTCGAACCGGGGTGATTGGAATAAGAAAAAAGGAAGCCTACAAAATGGCAGACGCAGTCTCAATCGAACAAAACAACAAAATCCGTGTGGCCCTAGGACTAAAACCACTACCAGTCCCAGGAACCAACACCAACGCCACCGAAGGACCCATCTTCAAAGAGTCCAAGAAAGACGACGACGACGACAGCGAGAGCTCCGGAGAGGACGACCCAGGCAGCACCCTCGAGTCACGACAAGCACAAGGCCACGAGAACTGGAAAAAACTGCAAGACGAAGCGGACGCGCGACGGAAGCGCGAGGAGAGGAATGCAGCGATCAAGAAGGCGCGGGAGACGGCGCAGAGGAATGTGAAGCTGCAAGGGCCGACGCTGGGGGAGTCTGGGGATGCGGAGATGGATACGAAGTCGTGGTTGTTGCAGGCGAAGAAGAAGCAGAAGAAGATAGAGAAGGAGCGGGTGCGGAAACTCGAGGAGGAGTTGGAGGAGCGGGAGCGGGGGGCGCAGTATACGTCTGCGGATTTGGCGGGGGTGAAGGTTGGGCATGAAGTTGGTGAGTTTGAGGGTGGTCAGGACCATGTTCTTACGTTGAAGGATACTGCCGTTGATGAGGAGGGTGAGGGGGATGAGTTGGAGAATATCGAGCTGAGGGAGAAGGAGAAGACGGATGAGCAGTTGGAGTTGAAGAAGCGCAAGCCGGCTTATGATCCTACGGCGGAAAATGCTGGTATCCTGTCGCAGTATGACGAGGAGATTGAGGGGAAGAAGCGCAAGAGGTTTACTCTTGACGCTCAAGGGTCTACAAGGGAAGAAAGAGATACGAAGCGGCAGGATGTTTCTGATAAGCCGAACAAGAATATCGTCAGCCTCGATATCGCCCCGGAACCGGCTCCGGTCTCAGATTACATGGATATAAGCGAGATCAAGGTGAAGAAGCCGAAGAAGAGAAAGGCTAAGGCTACGAGGCAGAAGGCTCCAGAAGAGGAAGATATGTTCGCACCCACGGAGGCACCCGGGTCAATGGAGGTCGACTCTGGTAACGGGGCACCTGCGCCCGCACCTGCACCCGCACCTCGTAAGCCGGCAACCGAAGAAGTCTCATTCGTGGATGATGAGGATCTTCAGGCGTCTCTTGCTCTACAAAGACGCGCTGCTTTCAAGAAACGAAAGGACGCTCGACCAGAAGAGATTGCTCGGCAACTACGAGAAGAAGAATCGCAGACTCCAATGGACACGGACAACGCGGAGGATCCAGAGGGTGAACCCGGCCTTGTTATTGATGAGACATCAGAATTTATTTCCAACCTGCATCGACCTACACTCCTCGATCGTCGCGAGACGCGACCAGCTCGTGGAACACCAGCGAAGTCAGAAGAACCTGAAGTCAAGCGAGAGCCCTCCGTGCCAGAGGAGACTGMAGACGAGAAGCCTGGCACCGAAATGGAGTACTCGCTTGGTGACGCTGAAGATGAAGAAGACTTCAAGCAACGCATTAAGCGCGAAGAATCGAGACCAGAACCGCAGCAACAGATCAGTGGAACGGGTCTGGACGAAGAATCCACACTAGACCAGGGCCTGGGATCTACACTCAACATGCTCAAACAGCGTGGTCTAGTCAAGCAGACGGACAGCGCGCAACACAACGCTCTCCTGCGCGAGCGTCAACACTTCCTCTCCGAGAAGACGCATATCGAAACAGAAGCAGAGAAACGCGCCCGCCAGCAACGCGAACGCGACAGAGCATCGGGCAAACTGGACCGCATGACAGCGCGTGAACGCGAGGAATACGCGCGCTGGGAGAACAAACAGCGCGACCAGCAAGACGCGCGACACATGGCCGAGATCTTCAACCGCGACTACAAGCCCGACATCCAGCTGAAGTACGTGGACGAGTTCGGTCGCACGATGAACCAAAAAGAGGCATTCAAGCATCTAAGCCACCAGTTCCACGGCAAGGGCAGCGGTAAGATGAAGACGGAGAAACGCTTGAAGAAGATTGAGGATGAGCACAAACGGGAAGCGATGAGTACGTTGGATAGCAGTCAGCACACGGGCATGAACAATGCGCTGGGGGCGACGGCGAGGAAAAACCGACAGGCTGGAGTGAGGTTGGGATGATTTAGATAGAGCAACGTGATTGGTTTATTTGATATGTAATCCTCTGTACTGTAAATTACAATGTTACAGGAACAGCCGCGGTTGAACCCCGATTCGGATTCGGATTCGGAGTTATCCTGTCACCCACAGTTGCACAAAGCTTAAGCGCCACAGGCAAGTTTGACAGTAGTTTGACAGCTGCAGTGAAAATTCTGCTGGTAATATGATAGACCAGCAATGAGCAGTGAAATACAGAAGAAAAAGAAAAAGAAAAGAGTACATATCTCTTACCAGGAAATTCCATATTATGGCTAATTTATTCCAATCATACGACAGTCGAGCTAATATGGATATCTCTATCAGGACTGGAGATCCAACCGGTGAAAGACTGTGAAGTGCGGAGATTGCAGCCAATCCAGTCCAACTCCTTCTTAGGCTCACTATCACACTTTAAGAAAAAAAAAAAAAAATAAAAATAAAAAGAAAAAATCAAAATGACAATCAAAACAACCTGTCCTCTCTCTCTTTCTCTCTCTCTTTCTCTCTCTCTTTCTCTTCTCTCAATCCTCCAGTCCTTTCATACCTCTTCTCTCTCTCTTCTTCCCTAAGTGCATACATACCTTTGCAAGATGTTGTTCTCCACAATGAGGGTTGCCGGCCGGCGGGCTGTCCTGTATGAGTCACAGTCGCAAACTGCGCGCATTGGAGTTAGATATGCCTCTGCTTGGTCAAAGGTCCCTCAGGGCCCTCCTGTATGTCTAGCCTGGTTTCTTATATATTCAGAGCGATTTGCTTTGCATGTTGCTGACAAGTTTGTGTGCTTTTTTCTTCTTCTAGGATGCTATCCTTGGCGTGACAGAAGCTTTTAAGGCGGACACGTTCCCTGAAAAGATTAACCTTGGTGTTGGTGCTTACCGTAAGCCTGGACACATTTTGTTCATTGCGCGCAAAGAATGGAATGGGGAAAAGAGAGGGTCGTTGAAGCTTATGTAGACCTCAGCTTAACCTGGTGCCTTTGTTTCGTTTCTAGGTGATGACAAGGGCAAGCCATATGTCCTACCATCGGTTCGCACTGCTGAGAACAAGATTATCTCTCAGAGCCTCGACAAAGAATACGCGGGCATCACGGGTCTTCCTGCATTCACCAAACCCGCCGCAGAACTCGCGTATGGCACCGACTCTCCAGCCATCAACGATGGCCGTCTCGTCATAACCCAGTCCATCTCTGGCACGGGAGCTCTGAGAATTGCCGGTGCATTCCTCGCCCGTTTCTATCCCTACGCCAAGAAAGTCTATATCCCCACGCCCAGCTGGGCCAACCACCGTGCCGTTTTCCAGGATTCCGGTCTCGAGGTCGAGTCGTACCGTTACTACAACAAGGACACCATTGGCTTGGACTTTGAGGGTCTCGTGGCCGATATCAAGGCTGCTCCGAAGAACAGTATCATCGTGCTCCATGCGTGTGCGCATAACCCTACCGGTGTCGACCCTACCCAGGAGCAGTGGCGCCAGATCAGCGATGTGATCAAGGAGAAGGAGCACTTTGCCCTTTTCGATATGGCGTACCAGGGTTTCGCTAGTGGGAATGCCGATCGTGATGCTTTTGCTCCTAGGCACTTTGTCAAGGAGGGTCATAACATTGCTCTGTGCCAGAGTTTCGCCAAGAATATGGTAGGTTGAACTGCGACGAAGAGGAAGAGAATGCTGGAGGCAGCTAACTTTCAACATGTAGGGTCTTTATGGTGAGCGTGTTGGCGCGTTCTCCCTCGTGTGTGAGTCTGCCGAAGAGAAGAAGCGTGTTGAGTCACAACTCAAGATCCTTATCCGCCCTATCTACTCGAACCCTCCGATTCACGGCGCTCGTGTCGCGTCCACTATCCTCAATGACCCTACTCTGTACCAGCAATGGCTTGGAGAGGTCAAGTCCATGGCCGACCGAATCATTGAGATGCGTGCTCTTCTGAAGAAGAACCTGGAAGACTTGGGCAGCAAGCACGACTGGTCGCACATTACAAACCAGGTAAGTGAGGATACTCGTTGCTCACCATTGTAGTAGTAGGTGACTTCTGACATTTATGGATTCTAGATTGGCATGTTCGCCTTCACCGGTCTTAAGCCAGAGCAGATGGAAGCTCTTTCCAAGGAGGTAAGTCGGGTTATCCGTCGCTTGCATTGCGATTGTTGCGGTAGTTGGTAACTAACTCCGCTGTGTTCCAGCATTCCGTCTATGCTACCAAGGACGGCCGTATTTCTGTCGCGGGCATAACCACGGGCAACGTCAGAAGACTTGCCGAGTCCATCTTCAAGGTCACTGGCTAAAACGGCTAGACAGTACCTAAGTTACAAGTATGAGAGAAGAGGAAAGAGGAATTGGACTTCAAAAAAACATCTCGACTGGCCCATGGCTCATCTCATGGCTCATGGCTCATCTCATGGCTCATGGCTCATGGCACGCGGTATCATACATACTCGGTACTCGGCACATACCTCCATATGAGAAGACGTAACGATATGATCTGAGTCTCTGATTTTATGTTTATGGCATTATTGATTGATCGATTGTTTGCAGATGTTGATATGATTCTTATGATATGAACCAGGTTTTTGGGACTTTTTTCCCTTATATCCAGTTTTCTGGGACGTGAGTTTTCACTGCTTTTTGTTCTACGAACTTCGGACCGCAGATTTATGAACTACTACTACTACTACTACTACTATACATAATATCATATCCCTGTACTCCTGGCACGTTAAAATGGTTCATTTACGGAGTAACAAGGTTACTATTATTGTCGAGAACCTATAATTAGAGCGTGCTCAAGGAACAAAAGGAGAGACAATGATGGTTTCAAGTAGTCTGGATTAATGAACGAGTTCAATCCTTTACGGCAACGGATTGAGAGCCTATGAATCAGGAACATGAAACAACGCCCTGAAGTCCGTGAAACTCTTCGACATTAAGCCTGGCATGAAGAATGAAGAGTCAAGATGAGCTGTAACAGCTGTAGTTGTTAATTCTCAGGCGAGTTTTAATAGAAACAGTCCTAATGGCAGGTAACTTCCAAGCCACCAGTAGTGTTGTTCTGTCACAGTAACTTAGCCTTATTACGGTATTACGGAGCATTATGATACAGTTGATTACAGACGGCGGAGTATGACAGCACCAACGCCCAGTCGGGTGTCAGCAAATGGATACCTAATCGAGTAATCCGTATAGAAATGTATGTACGGTAATATGACGGTACCATATGACACTGTACGACATACATACAGTCATAGTCATAGTCATAGTCATAGGCAAATCCACTCTGCCTGTCGCGGTCACGGTCTCTCTCTCTCCTCTCTCTCTCGCTCCTCCATCCAGGTCACTGACTTCTTCTCCCTCTTTTCCTCCTCTCTTTCTTCTTCTTCCTCTTCTTCTTCTTCTTCTTTTCTTCTCTCTCTTTGTTACTATTATATATCCTTCCTTTTGTCTATTCTCACCTTCGAGTGTTCTTCTCTCGAATCATACTTGCAGCCTTCCTTCCAGTCCAGCTGCGTATAGCTATACTACCGACTAATACACCTCATCGTCCTCACTCTCTCACCCGAGTTCACTCCCTTCAACTATTCTCTATTCTATATTCATTCACCTGTGATACATGAATCTCGTTCTCGCTGCTCCTCTCAGTGTCCTTAGCTGCTGAGCCTGCAGCTTCTACGCTGCTGCTGCTGCTGCTACGCGTCATTCCTGCTTCGGTCCCGGTTCCTCCCTCTTCCCTCCGTCTTCGGGCCCCGTCTCTCTCCATCTTCCGCGAATCAAGCTCCACACTCGCGTCACCATGTCGGTTCTGGACATTCCCAAGACCGGTTTGTCTCTCCGCAGAGACAATCCACCCGCTACCGACAATCACCCCACCACCAACCCTACCCAGATCATGCGGCTCAATCTGGCCCAGAGCACTCTGGACGATCTGATTCACTGTCTGCGGACTGACCAGAGAGCCCGGCTTCGTCTGGGGAAGCACCCGTCCGTTCACTATGGTTCCAAGTCTCAGCACTTTCACTCCGTTCCCGAGGTTCACCGCTCGGAGATCTATACTAGTGTCCCTGGTGATAAAGAGAACCTTTACTTTTCCGGTGTTCTCAGTCATAGCTTGGAGGTTCAGAAGGCCCAGGAGGCTACTGCACCCACCGACCAGGCGCTGGCTACTCTGGAACAACGCTTACATGCCGCCGAGAGAGAGAAGGAGTCCAAGAAAACACACATGATCACCGACATCGACGAAATGAGAGCTCTGAAGGCCGGGAATCATCGTTCGCCGCATATTCCGCCTCGGAGAGTCGACCTCGAGAAGGACCGTCTGCTGAGGGAGCACAAACCCGCCAGTCGCACGTCTTCTCCCAGTCCGTTGGGTCTCTCCCGCTCCCCACTTTCCTTACCTGCTCCCACCCCTACCTCCGCACCGGCTTCTCAGAACAAAGACCGTATTCGTCTCGATGCTCTCAAGGTCCCCTTCATTCACCTCCTCGCGGTCCGCGCGGTGTCTGCGAAGTTCCTTGCACGAAAAACCCGCGCGTCTCTGGATGACTGCTTGGCTTTGGCCCGGAAATACGGACTTGAGAATCGTCTCGACCGGGAGAAGTTCGATCTGAAAGACAAGGCTTATCGGGAATTGGACGTATGGAACTTCCCTTACCCGTCCCAGGAAGATCGACAGGAGGCCATTGAGAATGCCATCTCCGCCTTTGACCGCATGCGGATATCCCGGTCGGATAGTCTGTGGCAGGTGCTTTTACCCAAGGAGGAGCGGGGCAAGGGCAAGGTCCTTTCGCGGCTGGATCTGCGCACGGGCCCGGTGAAGAAGTCGCCAACTCCCCGGATACATGTCCAGGCGACGGGGGATACTGGCAAGGAGAACGGTGACACGACAGGAAACGAGACTGACCGCACCAATGCAAATGGCTTGACGCCCAGGACGGCCGAGACGAATGGTGCCGCAGCCGCCAAGTCTGGCACTGCTCCAGCGGCGAAGAAGAAACGCCTGGGTGAGAAGGAGACCTCGACGAAGCGGACATCTACCAAGGGAAAGAATCTGAACACTACCTTGACCGGACGTGTTACCAAGAAGGGTGAGACGAAGCCTTCGCCGTCAAATATCAAGTCGGCGGAATTCGTCCGTGACTCTGATGAGGAGGATGTTGACGTTGAAATGCCGGATGCTACCACATCCACTTCAACAACGTCCTCCACTGCTAAGCAACAACGTCAGGCAGTGCAGAAACCCAAGCAGCCGTCTACGGTAAATGGTAGTAAAGACAGCAGCAAGCCTAGTGCATCTCATCCCACTGCTCCCAAGGTCGCGAAATCCGACGCCGCATCGAACCAAGGACAACATAAAGCTCCAGCGAATTCCAGCGCCTCTCAGAAGCTATCGTCTTCACAAATGTCGAAGTCCACGTCGCCTCGGAAGCCATCTCCTCTCGGTTCTTCGCCACTTACCAATGTCTCCGATTCCCATGGTCATAGTCGCTCTTCTAGTCGCAACACCGCCACGTCGAGTTCGTCCTCGTCTCCTCTAATGACACAAGTGTCCCGGCCTAAGAAAGCGGACGGGACCGCCGCCTCTGGTGTTACGAATTCAGTTAAGCCGAATAATGTGAGGAAATCACCGACGGAAACGACCAATCCCCTGAAACGCAAGCCGGAATCACAACGGCCTACGGTAACAGAATCCCGAACAGCGGGGCATGTAAACGGGCACATGGAGCATAAGCGACAGAGAACGGCCAGTACATCCAGCGGAAGCACGAGCGGCGAGTCGCCGTCCATGGGCCGCGATATTCTGCGACGACAGCTACAGGAGAAGTCACAGCGGTTCAAACGAAATTACGGCAAGTACAAGTCGTTGTATATTTCGCTGTCTTCCCAAGCTAGTCCACCTCGGGCAGACTTGGAGAAGCTTCAGCTGCAGCATAATCAACTTCAACGGATGAAGAAAGAGATATGGGATGAAGACCGACGACTGCGAGAAGGACGTTTGGGATCATAATAATATATATGAAAAGAGTTTCTTTTGTTATTTCCTTTGTTTTTTTGGTTTTGGTTAATACAGCATCCGAGCAGTTATTGCTTCGGTAGCATAAGGAAGCAACTTGGTATATTTGCTTTCAGGCGTTTACCGCGTCTACCCTTTTTTTTTATAATACTCATGGTATGGCTAATTGTGACCCTATACCGCATCATGCTTGTCCGCAACATTGCATTTATGTACTGCTACGACAGAAATCACATCTATAATTAAGAGCAGCTAGATGGTTATTGTACTTTACGAGTACAAATGTTCAGGCACGAATAACACTTCCATGTATGTACCATCGTTGTATGTACAATGTACTGCTATTGTACTGTCTTGTGCAATGAAGTGTTCGAGTTGGAGATGGTCTGATGTCATATTGGAGAAACGTGATCGGCGGCTGAAGTTACCGAATCGGTTGTATATAGGCTTTGTAAGCCAGCACGTGGGCCTTTCTGTATTGTAATGCACGTAATATACGTGACTGTATGTAATACGGTAATACTTACACATCGCCGCAACTCTCAGCGTACGAAGCTGACTTCTGTTTTTTCGAACTCAACTCCAAGCAGAACAGCTGTCCAAGATATGTGAAGACTGACATCTGTTTCCTTGTTTACAATCCATATCTCCCTCAGAAACAAAGAGAACAACCATGTATGCCCAAAAACAACGAAACCCGAACCAGAGGAATCGCTCTGTGATGGTGAGATATCTGTCCCGTGCATCCATACCTATCCATCCCAAGTTCCCAACCCAACCAACCTAAGTCCCCCAAACCCTAACTCTATACACCAAACCAAACCAAACCAAACCACCACCACCACCAAAAACAACCAATTAATCAACAAAAAAAACAGCCACCCCGCCGAGCCGCCTCAACCCGCCTAATAACAGTCGACAACGTCCTCCAAAACACCTCGGACATACCATCGATGCAACAACGCCAACCGCCGCCACAACAGCTGCAACAGCAGCAGCGACCAAGACAGCAACGACAGCGGTCCCGCCTGGCGACGGCGACGGGGGCATTGATAGGATCCGGAGGAGCAGGAGGAAGTAGCGGTGGAGGAAGTGGAGGAAGTGGTGGTAGCGGACTGTCGTCGACGGGGACGATAGGACGGCTAGCGTCGCAGTCGCGGTTGCCACCGCGGACGACGAAGGTTAGTCAGAAGTTGGTATTGTTGCCGGAGACGGAGACGGATGAGGATGAGGAGATGATGAGGGTGGAAGGAGGAGGAGGAGGGGGGAAGAAGAGGAGGAGGACGAGGAGGAGGGTGTCCCGGGTTGGGGTTGAGGGGGGAGTTGAAGGGGGAGGAGGAGGAGGAGTTGCAGAGTGGCGACAGCCGGGAGTTGAAGGAGGGGGAGGGGAGACGGAGGGGGAGGTAGAAGAGGTCGAGGAGGAGGAAGAGGAGGAGGAGGATGGAGAGGGAGGGGAAGGAATAGAAGGAGAATGGGAAGAGCCGGAAGAAGTGGTGGCGGTGGATGAGGAGCAGGTGCAACGGTTGGCGAAGGCGCGGGACTTGGATCCCGATTACATTCGACGGTTGTTGTTATCGAAGGGGAGGAGGGGGAAGTTGCGTCGGGGGGATTTCGATGTGGACAACGACGTTGCGCCGTTGCTGGCGGAGGAGGAGTTGTTGAGACGGCGGAGGTTGCGGCCGGAGAAGGCCAAGAGTTACGCGGAGCGACTGCCCAAGGCCCGACGGGCGGAGAAGGTAGCTCGTGTGACGGCGTACTGCACGGCGCAGGCTTACAAGATGGGGTCTGTGGCGTCGTTTGTGCGAGAGTGGCATGGCGCGCGGGTCAAGTTGTACGATGATTGTCTGTACAGCGCGTACCAGTTGCCGTTGTTGCACGGACATGAAGGGTATCGGCTTCGGAGTGGCCCGACTGCCAAGTATCCCGGGGGTAAGTCTATGTTGGATGAGGAGATTGAGCGGAATGAGCTACGCGATCACCATGAGGATTACATGGCGGAGGCGTTGGAGCATACGGTTGGTGGAGGCCGTACAGACCATCAGACTGCGTCGACGTCTGCAACCGCAGCCGAGTCTGGCACGGAGGGAACGGAAGACTACGAGGGGAGACACCATCACCATGAAGAACATCCCCATCATCATCCTCATAGTACTACTACTGCTGCTGCCGCGGGAGAAGAGGAAGATGAAGAGACGCACATCGCCGACGACCAACCTCTAAAACGAAGCCGTCACTATCCCACCCCGCAGGATGCCCCGTCCTCCATCACATCCAACAACAACAACAGCAACAGCAACAGCAACAACAACAACACCGCCAGCTCCCCAACCACAACCACCGTCATCCCCCCAGGCATCCCCCACAAATTCCTCCACGTCGCCGAAATGTTCGTCTTCAGCTACGGCGTCGTGGTATTCTGGAACTTCACCGAACGCCAAGAAAAAGACCTCCTCGCCGACCTGGCCTTCGCAACATCCTCCGTAACGGGTAACCCAATCCTCCTAGCCACCCTCCCCTTACACGAGGAGGATTTCGAGACGGAGGAATTCCACTTTGAGTACTCGACGGAGATCTCGCGCCCGCGCGTGTACAATGATATGATCACGCTGCGGAGTGGGGATCATATGATCAAGTTGGCTATTAGCCATGGTATTGCGCAGAGTACGAAGCTTTGTTTCTTCGAGGAGGTTATGGCGAGGCAGATGGCTGAGGCGAAGGATGTGCCGAGGCGGTTGGCGACGACGGGGAAGTTGGGGATGAAGAGGGAGGAGGTGTTTAGGATTTTGGGGCGGTTGTTTAAGAGTCGGGTTGAGGTTAATTTGTGTAAGTTTTCTTTTTCTTTTTCTTTTCTTTTTGTTTTGTTTTTTAGGGGTTTATGATGGCTAATTCTCTTATTGCAGCGTCCAATGTTCTTGATGTGCCGAACTTCTTCTGGGAAAGCGAACCAACCCTATACCCGCTCTACAATGCCGTGAGGGAGTACCTGGAGATTAAACCGCGGATTCAAGTATTGAACGAACGATGTCGAGTATTTCTCGATTTGGCGGAGATTTTATCGGATTCGATTGCCGATAACAAAACCTCCAGTAAGTAACAGCGTGTACACAACTGCTTCCTTTATATATTCGATTCCACTTTTTTTCTTTTTCTTTTTCTTTTTTTCCACTCTCCAACTTAACTAACCAACCAACCAACACCAAAAATAGACCAAACCTGGGTCTGCATCATCCTAATCGTCATCTCCATCTTCGTCACAATCTCGGAGGTTGTACTTCGGTTTGGCCTCCTGTCGACTCGCGAAGGGGGATCGTCGTCGCTGTCAGCGCCGATGGTTATTTCGCATGGATTGCAGCGGAGTCTGTCAACGACGACGGGTAGATGTGTTTGTCCGGGAGATGGGGGCAATGGGTCTGGGGTTTATTATTGATGGATTCGATTTGATTTTTTTTTTTTGGTTTCAGGAGTAAGTATCATACTATGATACTACTACTAAGCATCCATGATATGATACTGTGCATACATTAGTTATGGCCATAAGGTTTGCACCAGATGTAAGTATGTACAGTAACACGACTCAGACATTTGACTTGCCACAGGACATGAAACATATTTGCTTTTTTTTTGCTCATGTGGAACATAACATACCGTCTCCATTTACGGAGTACGGTTACGGTTGCGATTTTATATGCCGAGCCAGTGGTGGCCACTGGAGGTCATGATATGCCGTGCTCCGTATAATTTCATCAATATCATACTTTTAGATAGCTGTTATAGCTGTTATTTATTAGGTAAAGTTGGGCATTCATTCATGATTGCCTTTACATAGTTAGTTCAATGAAATAGTTATACCCAGTTCCGGGGGATAGGAAGTATGTGCATCATCATCATCATCATCATCATCATCATCGTTCATCGTTCATCAACTGCATTAGACTAAGCCCTAAGTAATGTAATGTACTAAAGTTGTGAAGACTGAAAGATGCCAAATTGCCAACTCATCTCATCTCATGCCAACGCCAGCACAGCCACAGAGGACCTAACTTAGATACCGGTACCTACAGAATAACCAGAAAATAATACAACGTCAGGAACAAAGTAATTGAGTATGTATGACAGTCACAGACGTACATGTACGGAGTAGTATGATATGTTACTCACAGAAAACTTCTGGCATGTTGCACCAGTTTTGCGATGCAGATGCAGGATATGTATGATAGCACGGCAGAAGTTACCCTACATAACTTAACCAAACACATCATGCTGCTTATGATATGACATGGTAGTTCAGTCTGTCAACCTCCGCGGGTTGCAGATTAAATTAAACACACACAAGTATGATACTCCGTACCGTACATAGTGGACGGTAGGTGGACCAGTTGTAACTTCCAGAAGGATGATCGAAGTAATTTGATGTGTCTTGGCCCCGCCTTTTTCCACCCTTTCCACCCTTTCTTTCCACCCCTTGGTTGGTTGGTTGGTTGGAACTTGGCGGTGGGTGGGGTCGTCTGGTCTGTCTGGTCTGCCACTGGTCTGTCTGCCACTGGTCGGGCACGGGTGTCTGAGCACATCGCATCCCCTAGGCCGGACCCCAGCCGGACCGTACTGTCCATGCCTCTGTCTGTAGCCTAGTCTGTAGCCTACGGGGTCCATACAAAGTAAATGTACTGTTTTAGTATGATAGTACAGATACAGACTACAGTACATAGTTGATTGAGGAACCTTGGATGGGTTGATTGATGGATTTACTTTGGGATTGTTTTTTTTTTTTTTTTTTTTTTTTTTTTTTTTTTTTTTTTTTTTTTTTTTTTTTYTTATGATATATCTACTGTACTGTGCTGTGGTTTTTTATGTACGGGAGGTTCAATTGTCTGTTAACTATGTGCATACATATGTAGGCCTAGCAGCCAGCAACCAGCAACCAGCGGAGGAGATTTAGGGGGAGGAAAGGTACATACCTAAGTGTTAGTGCACGTATGTACTTCGGAGTACCGTCGGCGTCAACGAGGAATCAAATCTCAATCTCAAGACAAGACTCGGAGTGCCCGATACGGTATACGGGGGATTGAAGGTATGATTTCATTATCCAGGAAATCCATCAGATTAAGGATACGGAAGTCAAAAAGAAGCCCCCCTGATGATTTTCTAGAATGTTTTTAGTGTGCTCCGTAAGCATATCAGGATTTCAGGAAATTAAGCAATCATGACTTTTTCTTTTTATATTACTTATTTATCCTTTATCCACCGTACAGTACAGTAACAACAACACATCCAGGTCCATTTCCATTTCTTCTTCTTCTGATGATGATGATGAATTGATGAATTGATCAGTGAGAAGTGGTTTTCCGAGTCCCTCCCGAGTCTTGTTGTTTAGCACGGAGTCTATTATGGGGATAGCTTGACACTACCGCGCTACCGCGAGTTACAAGAATAGATACAGATGGGTACACCCTTTGGCGGAATCACGGAGCGTGGATCATGACGGATTTTTTTGAAAGGTACGGAGTACATGTACGGAGACGGAGTGCATATCGCGGTAGTTGCTCCAGTCTTCTAGAAGGATACCGTCTGTAGCTATGTACGGTATGATAGCTATACACCCAGTATCATAGTAACTCATGGGAAAAGGAAAAGAGAAGTTTGTTACCAAAAAACAAAACGAATAATGGATATCACCGAAAGATTCGGGTTTGACTTGACTTTTATTGGGCTTCTATACTGAGTAAGGTTCTTTTCTTAGGTTTATATACGTAGGCGACCGACCTCTAACTTCAGACTACGGAGAGCCCGAATTTAGTACTGAGAAGCAAGAGCACTAGCACGAAGGAACGAGTACCAGCACGTTGGAACTTGGGATTCTCCTTTTCTTTTTTATATATTTTTATTTTTTTCTATATAATTATATAAATCTTCTTGTTGAGTATTTAAAGTTAGCACCTACCACACCTAAATTGATCGATGTTGAAAGTGCTTTTCTTCTTCTTTTCTTCTCTCCTGTTTGCTTTTGTTTGCTTTTCGCTTTTTTCCCTGAGAATTGATTATTCGACTTTCTCAAACTTCCTCCTCTTTTCCCCCTGATTATACGCCCAGGATTATTTACTTGAGGTGCGGTCGTTGCGATTAAACGTTACTGTTTTCTTCCTCCCTTTTGACCGCATCGTCTCATCTCACCTTTATTTGTCGCCCTGCTCAACTACCGCGTCAACCGAAGGAATCTCACCATTATTGATCTTCTCTCCCAAGATAAAAAWTTTCTTTTTTTTTTTTTTTTTTTTTTTTTTTTTCTTGCTTTTTTTCTTGGGATTTATATATTTGGCCGTCTCCTGATCAATAATACCTTCTAAACCTTAAAAAAGTGGCTGTTGTGTGGGCTGTGTGGCTTGACTATCATAGCCTCCTCTTGTTGACTCCTCGGACTTCCCTACATAACCCTGTCAACCATCCTGCAACTATCCGTTTGAAAATTTGATTCCGTGTTTCGGTTTTTCGAGAGGTCTGCAGGGATATCTTCTCGCTTCTTGTTGGTGCCTGCTTCCTTATAACCGCCACGCGTCGTCGACACCTGCTCCGTGCCTCTTCACTGTACAGTACTTTATCCGTGCTTGTGCTAGTGCTTCCCTGGTTTATCCCGGTCTGCAAAAAGTATCCTATACGAAAGTGTTCGTTCGTCTCTCTTTTTCCCCTTCGAATCGCCCGTCGATCGGTCTCGTCTGTACCTGTCCGTAACGGTCTCACATCTCGAGGAAGGATTTAAATCTGCGTTCAAACGGTCTGTCTGTGGTACAGTCTAACTCTGCGCCGTCGTGGTCCCTTCTTCAAGTGCCCGCCGTGCTCGGCCATGGACATCACGACAATCCTAAACAGAAAGGGTTCTGTCGCCTTGGTTGCCGCAGAAGCTCCCTTCCATTCGCAATACCCACAACCCGCCCAGTTTGATTCGAAGCCCGATCATCACACCGCCGCCGCGCAGTCGACTTTAAAGTCGGAACCCCAATCTGCCGACCACCCCTTGCTCTCCTACCCTCCTCATCCGCAGCAACTTGCCCAGTTGCCCAATATGCAGCAAGATTATAGATACCCGTCTCCGACTCATCAGAACGGTAATGTGCCGCTGGTGCAGCATAGTTACTTCCCTGGTGCTTTTCCGAATACCGCTGCCGCTCAGTTACCAGATGGTTTGGCGGGTCAGTCGAGACCTGAGCCTCCGCCGAAGACTTTTCATTGTTCGACTTGTAATAAGGGGTTTGCTCGGCGTAGTGACTTAGCTAGGCATGGTGAGTTGAATTGTTGGGGACCTTTTTTTTTTTTTTTTTTTTTTTTTTTTTTTTTTTGGWTKWBKAGTACTTT
>HG983354.1:70697-84229 GCA_900006255.1 Xeromyces bisporus
TTGGGTTGGGGACCGTTTTTTTTTTTTTTTTTTTTTTTTTTTTTTTTTTTGGATGACTTTGAATTCTGACTTTGGCTTGCTTTTTTTCTAGAACGGATTCATTCGGGCGTTAGACCTCATGCTTGCGATTGGCCTGGTTGTGGGAAACAGTTTATCCAACGGTCTGCGTTGACGGTACATTCTCGAGTCCATACAGGGGAGAAACCGCACATGTGTGAGCGTTGTGGCAAGGTATGTACATGAATACATCTGCGCCATGTATTGCGTATTTATCGACGTTCTAACGGTTTACCCAACTTCCTACAGCCCTTCAGTGATTCTTCCTCGCTTGCTCGACACCGGAGGATTCACTCCGGGAAACGACCGTACAAATGTCCCTATGCAAACTGCCAGAAAACCTTCACTCGTCGCACAACCTTAACACGCCACCAGAATCACCATACAGGGACAATCGAAGAGGCCGCAGCCCAAACGGAGGCCAGCTTGAGACAGAACAAAGAGAGAGCTAGAGGACCTGGCGATGGCCTATTTTCCGAAAACCAGTCGGTACATTCGACGCCGTCGCCCGCGCAGGCAGCTACAATCTCGCCGGCTAGTGATCTTCCACCCTTGAACATGCACCGTTCCGCTGGTGATTATTACATGGGGAATGGTTCGATTCCGCCACACATCCGCGGTGACTTCTCGCAGGGCAGCCCGCGTCTGTCGCCGACTCCCACCTCTCCGTCCCTTTCTAGCTTTGGTAGCGCACCTCTTCCCCGACCGTCAATGACGTCGCATCCGACTGGCTACGGGCCGCCTCAGCCCCTGGAGCCGCCTGCCAATAACGACCATCGACCCAACAGCGTATGCGGGAGTCCTCACATGTCCGGCCTAGGTTGGGCTTCACCGTCACATGGGAGCATCCCTTCTCCTGGTTCTACGAATGACTTTACATACCCTGAACCCAACGCATCGGCCTATCCAAGCTCCATGCCCCCACACATGTATTTTCCGAACTCGACGTTACGACGACCCACCAGTACCGAGCCGGAGAATTATGACTTAAAACCTAGGATGGGTGATAATAACGCGTGGCCTACGGCTGTTTAGGCCGATGTCGTTGCCTGCCATGCTTGTGGTTGATCATTTCTATAACATACTCTTACTTTTACATTTCTCATTTGTTATTTTTATGTGAATCTTATATTGGTTTTATTCCACTTCTCAGTCATAATTCAGCCATCTACTTATTCCAAAGACATAATTGCACTAGGAGGAGTTTGGTCTTTGATTGCTCTATCATTGTCTGGGTTTCACTTTCAGCTTCGTTTGTTGTCTTCGCTGATTACTTGATGTGCGATATGACCAGGATGAGCATAGATAGAGAGGACAGGAAAGGGTTCGAGGTTTTCATATTTGCGTTGTGATTCGACCGAAGGGCACAGGTTTGCCTGGGATGTTTCTTTGGGGTTTGCTTGGATTGGGGTTTGGGGAGGTCTGGTCTATTTGTCTGGTCATGATTGATATTGGTTGTCTACGGTGTATTATTTGCCCTGTTTTTTCCTAGTGTACCGAATCCGATTATCAGTCGGATATCATACTCGGAGTGCTTTGAACTCTTGTTATTGTCTAATTATATACCAAGCTACGATACTGTTATGCACTGGACCTAAACTGGTGAAGACTGAAGTTGATGTTTGGTGCGTTTGTTTGCTTTTCCCGGGAGCTCGGAGCAAAATCACTGACGATCGGAGAAAATCACTGACGGCAGATACAAGCATCAGTGCTAAACATCATTGATCCTTTCGCCCACATATGTATGCCAATCGTTCCCTAATCCTCCGGCATACGAACAAGTCTGCAGACTGCATTCTTTATACATACGCCCTGCAGACAAACCATCCATCCATAACCATGGCATCACGACCACTAGCCCGCAACCTTACCACGCACCTCCGCAAAACCCGCCGACCCAACACCAACACCAGCATCAACACCAACACCCTCACCACGCAACACCGACACCACTCAACATCAACATCATCCGTATCCACAGATGAAATATCCCATTTCTCCGCCCTGGCCAACGGCTGGTGGGATCCCATGGGTCCCTCCCGAGTTCTGCACCTGATGAACCCATTGCGACATGAGTTCATCGCATCGTGTCTTGACGAGGGATTACCAGTTCGTGGCTATGGAGGAGGGAAGGAAGAAAGCTCAAGCGAACGGGAACGGGGCTTGAGATATCTCGATGTTGGCTGTGGGGGTGGGATTTTTGCTGAGTCTTTGGCGAGGACTATTCGGGGGTTTGATACAAATTCAACTGCTGCTAGTGATGCGAATGCTACTGGTGCTACTGATGCTACGTCTACGTCTACCTCTACGCGTACCCGCGCGGGGTCAATAACCGCCATCGATCCCTCGTCGACATTAATACAGATCGCGCGAAACCACGCACGAACTGATCCGACCATCGTGTCACATCTGCGGACGGGGAGGTTCCAGTACCGGAATACTACACTAGAGAGCCTAGTCGCAGAACAACAACAGAAAGAACAAGAACAAGAACAGCCGGAGAAATTATTCGACGTGGTGACGCTTTTCGAAGTCCTCGAACACATCGACCCATCCACCTCATCCCCGCAAGCATTCCTGTCGAATTGCCTCCGTCTTCTGCGACCGGGTGGGTGGTTGGTTGGATCGACGATTGCGCGCAGTCTGCCGTCGTTCATTGTCAATCGGGTTATTGCCGAGGCGCCGTGGCCGATCGGTGTAGTTCCGCGCGGGACGCATGAGTGGGGGAAGTTTGTGAATCCCGGCGAGGTTCGGGGGTGGGTTGAACGGGGTGTGGTTGATGCTGGTGGTGGTAGTAGTGAGGGAATGAAATGGAGGTGTTCAGGGACGGTGTATTTCCCTGGATTGGGATGGAGGATGATTGGCGGGGCGGAGGATTGGGGGAATTACTTCTGGGGTGTGCGGAAGGGTGTCTCTGTAGAGTAGACTGATATTGATAGGTGTGTACGGAGTATGTATGTATGTGATTGCATGCATAGAAGTGGATGCAGCTGTATCCTTAAGTGGACGTGAGTGCGCGTATGTACGGTACCTGAGACACAATATTACGAGTTACCAAAACCGGTATTCCGAATCGGGGCTCAACCATACAAAGTTGAAGCATGTCTGAGAAAAAAACAAGTTCCGTTACGGGCACCGGGGGGAGTTCTCCGTACCAAGCCACGCTGCCCACGCTGCCACGGGGAGGATCTATATTTGGCAGCACAGCAACAACATGTTTGTATTGTGGTTTAACTGGTTTGACCTGGTTTTTCATGAGTCCATGACTCGGCCGTTCATGGTACGTATAGAGTAGAGTGTAGCTGGGCCTGGCCTGGTGGCATTTATTGGCTGTGCCTGGTGTTGTGTGTGTCGTTTTGTGCTGCAGAGTGCGTGTGTTTAGTGCGTCTCCTGATCACCACCTGTGGTTCGATTCTCTCTCTCTCTCTCTCTCTCTTCCTCTCCCTTTTTCTTCTTCTTTACTTCAACTTTTCTTTTTTTTTTCATATTTTATATCAATTCTTTCTTTTACATTCTCTCATTCTTTTTTATTTTCTATTCTTTTTTTATTCTATTTTTTTTCTTCCTTTCTTTCTTCCTTATCTTTCTATATCGCAAATAGTCGCTCGTTCAAATCCGAACTCTTTTGCCCGACGACCGCATTCCCTCGACGCTCATTTTCCATTCTATCCATCCTTCTTATGCTGTTTATATAATTCTTTCATTCACTTCTTCTCGGGGGTCTCTTGTGTGTTTCAACAGGTCGTCGCTGGATACTTCACCATCTGTCAATCGCTGACGCTTGGACTTGTTGACTCGCACCATTACTCTCCGTACCCGTTCGTTCATTACACAAGCTGCCTAGGCCAGCTGTTTTTACATTCCCTATTCATTCATTCATTCCTTTCGGCATTCTCTCCTTTTTGGTCACTCATGCTCTTCTCTCATTGACGCCTCCGCGACGCGCCTGATTTCGTCCTCATCATCCGCCTTCTTCCGACCTTGGCTTGCGCATGCTCTGCATTCGTTGCTATTCTCCGTCGGTTTCTGTGAACGCGCATATCATCTCTCGTCGGTGATTACTCTTCGAATTCACCGCGATTAACCCGATCCGAAGCGCGTCTCTCCTCCCCCCCTTCCCCGCACCCCAAATCACTCGTTTCTCGCAGTCAGTCGTCGGTGCCACCACTGCAAACCATGTCTTCCACAACCGATCTCTCTAACCCGTCGATCATTTCGACTGTCCCCGCTACGGCTGCAATGGCGACGACGACGGCAACGGCTTCTTCCGTGACTTCCACTCCTTCTCCCTCTGACTCGAGCGTCGTCACTGCTCCTCCAACTTCGGCCGCGCGTCGCCCTCTTCGGAAAAGTACGCTGACTCAGCAACAGAAGAACAATAAACGTCAGCGGGCTACGCAGGATCAGTTGGTTACGTTGGAGGTTGAGTTTAATAGGAATCCTACTCCTACGGCGGCTACACGGGAGAGGATAGCTCGGGAAATAAACATGACTGAGCGTTCGGTTCAGATTTGGTTTCAGAACAGGTTTGTTCATGGTTTTATTTCATTAGTAGATTTTGGATTTGTTTAACTGATAATTGCGCAGACGGGCCAAGATTAAGATGCTCGCTAAGAAGAGCATTGAAACCGGTGAGCGCTGTGATGCTATTCCTGACTCGATGCGTCATTATCTTGCCATGTATTTCGATCCGAACAAGTCTAGTGTCCGTGACTCGCTTGGTCGTACTGCTGGTCACGCTGTGCACGGGTTGTACCCGACCGAGTCTCCTTCGGCCAGCAAAGTTGGTAAGTTGGAAGCCACGTTACTTGTGTAATGTGATTGTTGCTAACTTGTCCAAGTAATAAACCATTTCACTTGCCGCTCGTTGACCATTGGAAATTGGCGCCGTATTGGACAGAGTTCAATGGATCTTATCATATTCTACTCCCCAGACAAGGCTTGTATGACTTACTACATAAACAACGATTCGGCGGGTTACAAGATCGAGTATCCGTTTTCACATATCAAGACCATTTCATTGGATTCCGGTGAACCAAGCTCCCAACCGAATGGTCCTCCACCCAGGCCTGCTGGTTTGCTGGTGGAGCTGAACTCTCCTCCATTGTTTTATATGGACTCTTCCAACTCTGGTGGTTTCTACCAATGCGGCGATTTTACCGAAGATCAACAGGCAAGCCGGATCCTTGTACATCATCTCGGAGGCCACCCGAAAGTTCTTGGTATCCAACTGTCCAAATTGGTAGCATTGGAGTCATTTCAAAACCGCTTCACGTATAACAACTATGCTGCCATGCCTCCGCCCATCTCAGCTCAATTCATACCCCGACCAGCGTCTCAACCAAATCACTTTGCACCCCCTCCCTTCATGGGCTCGTACCCTCAGGATAACCGCTTGGGTATGGACTTGCAAGGGCCCCGCGGTCACAAGCGTCAAAGGAGCCGGTCAGTTCCCGTGGCTATTGATTTCTCGGCAATGCAAACGCCCTTCTCCGCGTACAATGTACAACAAGCTCCTCCACCGCCTCCTCCGCAGTACAGCGCGGACACGGGTATATATGCGCCGGTTCCTCAGTCAACGCATCCTTTAGCCGCCAACCTACGAATCGATACCTCTCCTCCTTATGGTCTAGAACTCCAGAGCTGCCCCATCTCCGCACCCGGAACTGCGACACCGTCGGATTTTGCCAGTCCGTCTCTTTTCACGACAGGGGCGCCTGGCGAGGCAACGCCTGTGGCGCCACATTTGGCGAACCCGTTCAACATGTCTTATGTTTCGGCAGCCATTGATTCGTCAGATGTAGCAGCGCATGCAACATCTCCGTATGCAGCGGTGACCCCGGTGGATCCGATGATTGCCAACAATTCGCCTCCATTGTCAGCGATGCCTTACCAAAACCAGTCAGATGTGTTTGCGATCAAACAAGAACAACCGCAAACACTGGCGGACGATGGCACGGTGCTGTATCCCAAGCATAACGTGGACTACGCGGTGCCGCCGGCCATGGGGATGGAGAATGCCAGTTTCGACTTGCCCTATCATACCATGCCGGATGCGTCGTCGGATCCGCAAGGGGATTTCAGACACTTGACGGGGTTGGAGAATGTGGGTCCTAGTTCGTTTGCTCATGGATCATAACATTCATTTTGGTTTGTTATCGAAAACTCGTCTCGCGTTGGTATTGGTTTTGGTTTGTCTTGGGGTATTTTTTGGTCTCTTGCCGGCTCTGTCCTTGCCGCTGCTGGGTTCTGGGCTTTCCTTGATGGTTTGATGATTGTCGTGTCGACATTGCAAACAGAGAAAAAGAGAAAAAAGGATGAAAAAAAGATGAAAAAAGAGAAAAAGAAAAAAGTGACATCGACCGTCAACTAAGGATTGTCAAGTGACAACGGCAGTGGTTAATTTACCGGTTTCGTCTGGATATATCATACAGATCAGGGACCTGGTCGTCGCATTGACATGGGATTCTGGAGTGTTGAGTTCAGCAAATTCTCATCATATCTACATGAAATAGGTCTCCTTTCTTTTCTTTTTTTCTTTTCATTTTGTGATTTATTTTCTTTTTGGTTTTCCTTTGGTTCACACTTATTTATACCCTTATATTTCTCTGAGGCGGGTCCTAATTACTTGTTTATTTTACAATTTTGGTTTATTTATATGCCCGGTTGCTCAGGTTGAACCTCGTTTCATTGTGTTGTTTTCTTTTTTTTTTTTTTTTTTTTTTTTTTTTTTTTTTCACGATTATGCCATATGTCAAATCAGATTGAGACGGAAGATTCGACTTTTCGTTGCTTTTCTTGTTCGGATAATTGGAATTATACATATCTGTATCTATGTTGATGATTCTCTTCTTTGTACATGGGAGGGTTTACTATCGTCAGATGCTTTGGAGTTATGAAGCGAATACAGGATATCTCTTATATACATCTTAGTATCTACATGCTCTCGTACCCCCTGGGCACGGGAGCCCTCAAACCCTTATTCTCCCGTAAATACCGCTCGACCCAAACCTCCATCCACTCCAGCAAACTCCTCCTCCTCCTCCCAACCGAACCCCCCCAAACCCCCTCGGAACACCAAACACTCCAAGCCCCCATCTCCGCCGCCATGACCACATCAGTCCCCAACCGATCCCCCACAACCGCAACCTGCTCTCCCCCATTCCCTTCACCACCACCACCCTTTACAACCCCCCGCTCCCGGAACCACCCCAACACCTCCCCCCCACAAAACGGCTTCTTCCTCGCCCCAACCGGAAGCCTAAACACAGGAATCCGCAACCCCTCCAACTGCCTCTCGATCTCCACCGCCTCAGCCTCGTAGGCCGGATGGCTCCCCGCGCGGTTCGAGACGATCAACACGCCATGCGGGTTTTTGGTGACGTTGAAGGGC
Source organism: Xeromyces bisporus (assembly GCA_900006255.1). Lineage (NCBI taxonomy): Eukaryota > Fungi > Ascomycota > Eurotiomycetes > Eurotiales > Aspergillaceae > Xeromyces > Xeromyces bisporus. The sequence continues at coordinate 78,148 of HG983354.1, forward strand.
GAGGTTGGGGAGGTGCGGAGGGAGGTTAGTTTTTGGAGGATTGGGAGCGGGAAGTGGGTATTTCGGGGGGGTGTGAGGGTGTTGTCTTTGTCGAGGATTAGGGCGGTTATTTGGGGGTGTCTTTGTTGTTGTTGTCGTTGTTTTTGTTCTGTTTTTTCTGTTGGTGATGCTTTTTGTTTTGGTCCTTGGGGGTTTTGGTGGTGGTTTTGGTTGGATTTGGATATGAGGTATGGACCGAGGTTTTCGGGGAGGTCGACAAAGGTTGGGATGGTGAGGTTTGGGAGGAATCGGTGGGGGGTTTTGAGGAGGGTTTGGACGGCGTGGGTGAAGCCTTGGATGTTGGTGTTTGGGGTTGTTTTGGTCATTATGTACAGTTCGTTCAGTCTCAATTGGGTTGATTGTTAGATACCATCCATCATATTGAAGGAGACAAAAGACGAGCGAGGATGGATGAAATTTATAGATCGATCGATAAGATAAGATCTGATCTGAGCAAAAACGAACCTTGAAGTTTTCCGCCTTCGTCAATAGCTCTCTCTCTCTACCTATCCATCCTTCCATCCATCCACCTCTGGTTTGTCATTGATATCCAACTAAGCCCGACTCTACATACAAAATGGGCAAATTGACAAGCACAATCGGGATTCCGATTAAGCTTCTTAATGAAGCTCAGGTTCGTGGTTTTGTTGTCTTGTCTTGTCTTGCTGTTATGTGACGCGTTAATGCTCTAAACAATCCTTACTGACTCCTCTCTCTCTCCGCAATAGGGACACATCGTAACTCTAGAAATCACGTCGGGCGTTGTATATCGCGGGAAGTTGCTTGAGGGTACGTTTCAACGATTGATTGCCCATCCCTATCTATCAATACCTTGCCTTTCGAGAGTCGAGTCGCGGAATCCGCGCAAATCGAAGCCAACAGGCCAGACCAGATTGGACCAGATTAGGGGAAAGGAAGTTCATTCAATTTGCAGCATACTGACCAGTTCTATCTAATGTATTGAACAGCCGAGGATAGCATGAACGTCCAACTCAAGGATATCACGGTGACTGCGCGCGATGGCCGCGTGTCGCATCTTGACCAGGTGTATATCCGGGGGAGTCATGTGAGGTTTTTCATTGTGCCGGATATGTTGAGGTTGGTTTTCTTTTTCTTTTCCTTTTTCTTGTTGTTTTTGTTGTATTCGTCTTTGGTTTGTTATGCTAGTTGCTAATGGTTGATCTACAGGAACGCCCCCATGTTCCGTACGAGAGGACAACGTGGACGAGGTGTTGGTTTGGCTCGTGGAAAGGCGACGGTGCAGCGGGCGAGGGGACAGAGAAGGGGTTGATTGTTATTTTGAATGAGAGATTTTATTTCATTTTTGTTAAGTATGAATGAATAACAATACCCTCGGATTCTGGTGGTGTATGTATAAGTCAATTTCAACTGTAGTTTCTCGCCATAACACCTACACCTACACCTACACCTACACATAACAACAACAACTACATCTACAACAACCACAATGAACCCAACGGCCACCACAAACCCCCGCCGTCTATTCATCATCTCCCCCGAACCGCACTCCCTCCAGACAGTCCCCGATCTTCTGCATGCGTTAACCGGTGTCCCAATCGGAGATCTCCCAGATGCTACTCCTACACCTACAACAACAGCAACTACAGCAATCAATGCGCCACCACGAAAAACAAAAACTCTAGCCGGCTACACAACCCACCCACCCCTCCACCTCCGAACAAAGTATTATTCTGCCGATGTACCGATCTGGGTTGATGAGGTTCCGTTTCCCACTAGTACCAGCGATACCGCAGAGGTTAAGACTGGAGATGTCGAGGTCAAGGCTACGGACACAGGCACAGAAGCTACAAACACAAACACAAACACCGAGTCGAATGCTACAAACCCAGAAATCACAGCAACGCAATGGAAAACCGAATTCCTAAGCCCCGAAGCGCGCATTGTGCGAGACGCTATCGGTGCCGTAATTGTCTGTGTACGGAATCCTGAGCCGTCCTCGTTTTCGTTTCCGTTTCTGAGTTTACCATCTGGTGCTGGTGCTGGTGTTGATGGTGGTGCTGGTGGTGTTGGCGTTGGTGTTGACCCCACCACCCGAGATGACGTGAAAGCCATCAAAGACTTCGTGCGCGTTGTTGGGGACGTTCGGGCGAGGGCTGAGGAGGAGAGAGATGGGGAGGGTGGGGATATCCCGGGTTTGTTGGTTTTTGTTGGTAAGGAGGGTGGACGGAGAGAGGAGTGGGGTCAGAAGGGGAGAGAGGGAGGAGGTGATGTTGACATTGATATTGATGGCGATGGTGGTGGTGGTGGTGGTGGTGGTGAAGATGATGGCGATGTACCATTCTCGGCGGGATGGTGGGAGGATCAGTTATTTGATGATGGCCAGATTGGGTTTGAGGTTGTTTGTTGGGATTCTAGGGCTAAAGCTAAGGCTGGAGGGGATGGGGATGGAGATAGGGATGGACATGGGGATGGGGGGAGGAATCGGTTTGGAGGTTTGTCCTATTTTCTTCTCTTCTACTTACTTGGCTTTGACTGACTAATTAACCAATCTACAGAACTCCAAGGAACCAATCGAATCAAAGAAGTCCTAGAGACGCACGAATGGACATCATCATCAGCATCAGCCGGTGATCATGACACGGGACTAGGACTAGGATTAGGACTAGACGACGACGAACTCGAGGCCGAACTCCTCGGTCTCGACGCAGACGCAGAAGCAGGAGGAACCGGGTTCAATCTCGAAGTTAACGAGTTAGAGCGGGAAATGCTCGGGCTGAGGATGGCGATTGGTCGTGACGACCACGACAACGACGACGGTCACGATGATGATGATAATGACGGTGGTGACGGGGAGAGCAAGGTGGAATCGATGGAGGCGTTGATGTTACGCATGAGGGCTATTAAAGGTATGTTCTATCATACTTCGTTCTGCTCAGTATGCATTGTTGCATTTTGCTGATGTATGTCTAGATATGAGCTCTGATCTCCCAGAGGCAGAGAGGAAGAAGTTCGCTGCTAAGGCTGTGCGGGATATTATGAAGGAGCTGTGATGAGGTTGTCTTTGAGGTGACAGCGCGTCGCATCCACTCGAAACCATCAATCCTCAGTTCAGTCTGGATGGCATAGCGTAGGTTGACACGCAGCGAGTCGACTTGGATCTGACGTTGCCGTCGAACTGATTATCGTCGACACTCGCGCCGAGCTTACGGGTTCGTTTTCTTCTCGGATGTGTTACTAGCATGTTCGGTTTGACTTTATATCGTTACTCGAGCATGCCGTCACTCGATAACTCCGTCATGACACTGGTTATGCCGGACAATTTTCTTTAAGGACAGAGCAGGGTTCCATTATCATTTCAACCGATGAAGGTCTACCTACATGTATGCATATGGCAAGGCCACTTCACCATACTTACTAGCTGCAGATCTATCAGAAGCAGCCAGTAAGAACAGCCTCGGCAAGGAAAGAATCAACCTGAGGCATTCCAGAAGAATTGAAGCTCCGTCCGCCAGACCCACGGTTGACGTTAGGATTTCTTCCCATGGAACAGTCTCCGACAACAACAACTGCGATCTTCCTTCGCAGCGGCAAATGTCATAATCCATAGCCATGTCGACGTGAAATATAAAAATACACATATAAATAAAGAAATATATATATATGTACATAGTCATATCTCTCTTCTCCCTGTTCTGTACAGAAATGCCCAGTCGCCCGCTTCACTGACCATTGACCAACCATGCCTCCGCGCACCGCAATCCTCTGCCGCGCATCCAACCTCCCAACACGACCACGACCACGACCACTTTACACCAACCCAAAACCAAACCCTCCACGATCAATAACAACAACAACAGAAACCCTCCCATTCCCTTCCTCAACCCTCACCCTCACCCCCAAACTCCCGCACGCCGCCACCGCGAGCACAACAATACCACTACTACTATCCCCGACCCGACGATACCGATCTGAATCCGCACGAACGTCAAATCTCCGTGCCCCCGGACCCGGACCCGGACCCGGACTACTACAGATACGTACAGGCCTAGGCCTACCGCCGAACCCGGCGCTTGGCGGATGCGCGCGCTGGCTCGGGAGTACGGCCGACGGCGTCATCGCCGATTATGGCGACGGCCATGTTGAAGATAAGACGGTGGATCATCATAACGAGTTGAGACATCACGGGAAGAGGAGTCTGGCGGGTCATCGGCCTGATGGTGGGTTGACGGTTGCTGGCACTACTGGGTTGGATGGGGAGCATCGGCGGCATAACCATCAGCGGCATCATCAGGTTCATCATCATCAGCATCAGCATCAGACTGGGAGGAGGTTTCAGGGTGGGAGGAGTAAGGGTGTWKTTTTTTTTTTTTTTTTCAGTGTGAGCGTGGTGTTTGATATATATACATGTTCAGTGCTGAGAGAAAGGTTGATATAGGGAAGATGCTAACGACGCCGTCGAGGCATTTCAAACTGATAATTCCGTTGTTTTCAAAGTCTCATGGTGTTCATAATGCCCATGGTAGGGGTATGTATATGCACGAACTGGGGTACAGTACATATAAGAAAGACGATTGACAACCCTATAGACGACTCGGAATACCAGCACGAGATCGAGTCCGAATCCGTGGCCATTCTGATCCACCCCAATCAGCCGCTTTCCTTCCTGGAGCATCTGATTCAGGCGGAATTACCGCCAATCAAGGCGGAGCAGGAAGAACTAGAGGGAGGCCATTGGAGAGCGCCTAGGGTATCGTTCAGTGCGCTGCAGACGGATAGGAACTCGATCAGGTTGAGAAAGGCGATTCACGAGAGCAATCGACATGCCTTGAACACGGACGAGCACAATGAAAAGAATCAGCACGACAAGAATAGTCAGAGGGATGATCACGAACGACACATTCGTCACCGAAATGGTACGCCTGCTCTCAGTCACAATCACGGTCACGCTCACCGCGACCACCACGGGAGGTCACTGAACCACAACAACAACAACAACAACCGATACGTCCGCTGGTCACTATCCACGGAAGTCGGCGACTTCGTCAGAGACGCAGCGCACGTGCACGAGTTCATCGTAACAATCGAGGGCGCACCAACCGGCCTCTCCCAAGTCCATATCACAGTCCCCTCATTCAGCGAACGAACATACTACCTCCGCCGCAAACTGCGCAAGATCTCGCACCGCCTAAAACACACCGCCGAACTCAAACACGACTGCGACGTCCAAGCCCGCCGCGGCGGCCAACGCGTCGCCACAAGCGGCCTCATCGTCCTAGCCTCCTGGTGGTGCTTCGTGTACATCTCAACCTTCCAAACCAACCTCGGCTGGGACACGATGGAGCCCGTGACGTACCTGGCCAGCTTGTCGTCGCTGATGGGCGGGTATTTGTGGTTCCTGTACCATAACCGGGAGATCTCGTATAAGTCGGCGTTGGATTTTACGATCAACGCGCGCCAGAGACGGCTGTATCAGGCGCGTGGGGTGGATTTGGTGCTTTGGGAGACGTTGTTGGATGAGGGGAAGGTGCTTCGGGCGGAGATTAAGAGGATTGCGGCTGAGTATGATGTTGATTGGCATGAGATGGCTGATGAGGAAGATGAGCAGGTTATGCAGGCGTTGAAAGAGGAGCATACGGATAGTGGCGATTCTTCAAGCAATTCTTCGGGCAATTCTTCGGGCAATTCTTCGGGCAATTCTTCTTCGGGAGATAGTGATGCTAATAAACAATGAGCAGGTGAAGTGAAGTGAAGTCTTGGATTGATTATTATGCCTATAGCAAGAGTTATGCTGTTTATGTGATTGCGATTGTGATTGTGTTCCGGCACTCCAGTCAGGTACTGCCACTCTGCCAACTCCTTCTTTCTTTTGGATAGTTCATTTGAAAAGCCCGTTCCTGACGGGGTCATAATACATCTTTTCCGTGGTTGGCGATTTGTCCATTCCGTTTGTCCTTGTTGTCGACGTCGACGTCGACGCCGATGTCGACCCGGTCCCGGCTATCGGCACCCCTCTCGACCTTCTTGAGACACCTGAGTCGAATGAGCGGAGGACMAAAAAAAA
>HG983354.1:92357-134552 GCA_900006255.1 Xeromyces bisporus
ACGTATGTAAAGAATAGACGTCAAAAAAAAAAAAAAAAAAAAAAAAAGGAGGGTAATCTGCCAGCCCTATCCATGTCAGTGATGTCTGCTTCCAGATATATCTTTTTATCGAATTCACTCGCCAAGAAGATCAAAAGACAGAGGTTGGTCACTTTCTATAGTGTCAGCAGCGTCTCCAACTGAACTGAGGATATGCAATACTCAAGGAGCTTGTCTGAGCCCTCGAGCCTTCTCCAAACAACTCCGACGTGCTATCAACATTCAGTCTCATCGTTTTTATGAAGCACTGAAGTTGGAGCAGATTCAAATCAATTTCCAAACTGGTTGTCAATATAGTTTGCCATTCGAAAGAATCAACAACCCGGAGGAGTTGGTATATTGAAGAGTTTGTGTCCACAAGCTCAACCGTAAATGACTTGTTTTCAGCCTCTCAATAAACCAGCTGGAAGTCTGAATAGACTCATAATCAACATGCCACTGACCGTTGTGTAGTTACTTCGAATTCCAAGTCAGCAGCTAATCTGATAATCTGACAGCCTGACCGTAATAATGGTTTACAGACTCACGACCAGTGCTCTGAAGTGAAGTCAACTTCAAGAATCGTTTGCACGTATTATTATGCTGCAGCCAGCATCGACGTAAATAAGTCTCCCTTGTGAGAGGATAACTCATGCTTTGCAGTTTGTCTGAATTCCCAACTAACTGGACTTTCTCTGCGATGGAACTTAATCGGGTTGCCGTTGAGACGGTTGAGCGGGCCTTTCACACAACATTTCCTCGCTCAAGAATCATGGAGTCGGGTATCGGGTACCCCTGGCTATTGCAATGTTGGGGTGCGGGCAAAGGTGTTCATGTGCTCTTCTTTCAACATCACTGTCGACAACGTAGTACCGTATTATCATCCTCTTTTCTCACATCGACGATTCCCAGTTTGCCGGTCATCAGATACCGGGCAATCACAGAAATTCGCATGTCCGCGCTGTTCAGAGGAAACTTATTCTGACAAAGCGGGTTTCATGTTGTATCGTTATGTTTATCAAGATCACCGCGGAGAACAGAGCTTGACAGCCTGACAGGAGCGGAAAACGTTGAGTTGAACAGCCTCGGCCCCGACGCCTTACGTAAGGCATCCCAACAACAAAAACCGCAAGCCGAAGAACCACGAACATCCGCCAGATTCCTGCCAGAAGTGCAGTCCAATTGGGGAGTCAGCTGTGCAGAATCACAGCGGGAATTGCGCTCTACATTTCCTACTCTGTACTGAGGTTCGTTCACCTTGAGTGCACGCAGATCTACTAGTTCGTGCTAACAATCCTGACAGGCTTGTTCTCGATTGGTATTCAAGGATACACCAAAATAACAACAACGAGCCATGCCTCCATCAACACCCTCAACGACCTCCTCAGCCCCCCGCGGCTCCCCCTCCCCGCTGACGCGCTTCTATCTGACCGCGTACAATGGCATCTCCTTCTCACTCTGGGCCACCTGCACCCTCCGCGGAGCCCTCTTAGTCTCCGAATCAACCCCCCTACCAAGCATCTTCCACGACATCTACACGCCCTTACTCACAACTACGCAATCCCTGGCCATCCTCGAGATCCTGCACAGTCTGTTCGGCGTCGTGCGTGCGCCTTTTACCACCACGGCCATGCAGGTCGCAAGCCGTCTCCTCCTGGTTTGGGGCATCATGTATCCGTTCCGGGATGGTCAGCTTGGGACTGGGCCTGGTATCGTCGGTGGTGATGGCGAGAGGAACTTGGCCGGGAATTTGGCGTTCTTGGGCTGCTTAGGTGCTTGGGGAGTGACTGAGTGTATCCGGTATGGGTTTTTTGCGTTGCAGGTTTCTGGAATTGGAGTTCCTGCGTGGTGGATTTGGTTGAGGTGAGTATTTTACGGTTTGGGGGTTATATCTGTGTTCTTGATGACTGATATGTTGATGATGTGTGAAACAGATATAATACCTTTTACATTCTCTACCCTACTGGGATTGCAAGTGAATGCACTCTTGTATTCAAAGCGCTCGGTCCTGCTGCTGAGCTGTCTCCACTGTTATATTGGGCTTTGATTGCTGTTCTGGTTATCTATGTACCAGGTAAGAGTAATTGCTTTGCTGGAAGTACCGGGAGAGTCACATACTGATGACTTGATTTGAATTAGGGTCGTACATTCTGTACACGCATATGATTGCTCAGAGACGTAAGGCTCTGAGAGGGAAGAAGCGTGCGGAGTAGAGCGGTAGTTTGGCAGAACTGTTGTTACTGTTAGGGTAGGGCATCTATTACTGTGCATAAAGGCGTTGGAGAAGCTGCTAAAGAGTATAATCAGGTGAGATGCTATTGCTATATTCTGGCCCGGGTTACCACTCAAACGGGTATATGCATAAATCTGAATAAATTCATGTCGCTATGCTATGCTATTCTAGCTGTGTGCCATACCGCTTCATGTAAGGGTCTTCCAAGCAGCCTTGCCGTGTCGTGCCGCAACCGCCGTTATCATCGTTGTCCAATAATCCGTATTGACCGCTCGGGTCATAACCCAACCCTAAATCACCACCTCACTCATACCTTATTCAACCACTTCAAATCCAGGAAACTTCCCAAACCAACCATTGACCAATCCAAAAGGAAAAATCCGACCAGGAATGCACAATTCCCCATCACCTCAACACTGATAACCATCTTCCCCATCTTCCCCATTTTCTCTACCATCGATAATCACCATCACCACCAACCCACCGGCACAATCAAATCAAACCAAATCAAATTACCCCCTCTTCCTCCCCGTCCCAATCGCCACCGGAACCCCCTGCACCACACCCCCATGATCATGCCCCACCGGATACATCCCATCATTAACCGAAAAGTTTCGACAAATAAGATACGCGCGCATAGCCGCGTTCTCACACGCCAGACTCTCCGAGTCGTAGATCGTGTCCGTCTGATACTCCCGGTTGTTGACGCGGACCGTGCAGGCGTAGCCTGTTTTCGTCGTTGTTGCTGCTGCTGTTGTTCCTGGGTGTGGATGGGGCTTCGCTGTGGTGGTTGTTGTGGTGGTTGGTTTGGTTTGGTAGTGAGGTTCTGGCCAGTTGCGGCGGTGGCAGAGGCCTGGGGGTGGGTTTTGTTGCTTGGTGTTAGTTTTGGGTGTTGTTGTTGTTGTTGTTGTTGGGGGTGCTTGGGTTGGGTTGGGTTTGGTTTGCTTACTTGCGAGGTAGTGGATGTAGTACATCTTCTTTCGTTTCGTTTTTGGTGGCGCTTAGGTTGGCTGGTTGGCTGGCTAGGGTGGTTCGGCTATCGTCTGGTGGTTCTAAGGTGCTTTGCTTAGCACTGCTGGGTTGGTGCTTCTATGCATCTGTCCAAAACTGGTTTTTTGAAGGAAGTTTATATAGGGATAGACGAGAGCTATATATGTACCTTATCGTGACCACAGTACTTCGAGGTTCGTACTGTACATTCAATTGATGTTATTGCTGTAGAACTATATACAAAACATGCCAATATAGACGATTGACAGTAAACCCTATAAAGAGCCATCATTTGGCGCCAAACCAACTGACATACATATCAATCTGCAATCCCACATCAATTAGCTGCACCACCAGCGATGGCTGATTGAAATGTATCATGACGATTTCAGTGCTCCGTGTCAAGTCCGTCCTTCAATAACTTAAGTTGACGGCGCTGATCAATATCAGAGTACAAAACGCTGGCACCATTGAATTGAGCCTGCTGGTGGTCATGATCATGCTATACCCTACTACTGGACACCTATGACCGGTTTTTGCGATGTATGCCAAATGTTAGTTGCTGAGTCTAATATATAAATCAATGGGACCAATTGATATATGATACTTAAGTCACTGCTACTATGGTATACATACTACTACTACTACTAATTATCTATACCTGACAATGACGGTGCCAATAAGTTAGTATTGCAATCAGCGTTTCCGTTTCGATGCAGTATGTTGTCATACAACAACTAGAATGAGTCGTTAATGGGAGAGTATACAGGATTGATGTAGTAGTTGACGATGTCAGTACATAGTGGTATAACAAGCCCTATTAGGGTTAGGGGTCAACGATTAGACGGGCAATTCAAATATTGATACGGAGATCAGTGCATTCAATCTCCCGCTGTCCTAGGACCTAGTCCTACCCTGTAGGGAAGAACATCCGCGGATTTCATATAATCTTCCATGTGTTTTGCATATAATCTACTGCACGGAGTAGATCTTGTCTGCTACATACTCATTACATATCCGGATGTCTGGTGGTTTTGCACCATTTTGTTATCGTAGCCGCTACATACTATGTTAAAATAAGTAGTAATCTGACGATGAGTTGGCATCCTAATTGCTGTTACTCGTGAGTCTGTGCGTGTGCGTGTTTTTTTAAAACAAATATGTAGTATGGTATGTTTATCTTAGCTACGGCACGGGTGAAGTCTACTAGTTATGCAGTACTGGTATTGTTGGAGTCATGTAAACTTGGAAACGAGAAGCGGTACACTTACAGTCCCCAAAGCCCTAGGTAGTAAGCATGTTCATTGATGTAGGGCACGAGCGCTAAGAGGTCCATATTGACCAGTAACCGGTGCATTGCTATCTCATTGCTATTCAAAATGCGTTCCCGAATGTCAAAGTAGTATGCACGACTATCCCTACACCGACTGGTAATGGAGGACTACCTGCCCTGTTTTATTGCATGCAACCAATAGATTAAGAAATAGACTCCTTTGCGCCGGGAACCAACCCCGTATCCCATCTGCATTCCCCTGTGCTCGGTTCTATGCATTCATTCATGTCATGCATATGATACGCATTATACCAAAACCGTCAATCCAACGCGTTCTGAATCGACAGGCCAAGATTGCCGGCTGCTCTCAATTACCGGTCAAAAGTCTCCTTCTCGTACCATCGACGCATATCCTCTGCTGCCTTGTGAGGAATGGCATACATCGGATGGAAAGCCGTAAGTCGATCCTCTTCGTCAAACACGTTAGTTTCTGTGTCGTCCTTGTCGATAATCGGAGAAGATTTCCAAGAAAATGCCGAGGTGAAGTTCTCGCCCGAAGCCGCGCTGGAGTCAGTGTGGTAGTGGCGGTATTGGACCGTGCTCAATCCCAGTAGAGTGTAGCAGGTGTGATACGCATCCGGATATCTTTCGTTTGGGTTTACCCGTCGGTTAGCATTGAGGCGTATCATTGGGCGAATGTTGCAACATACTTTCCTGGCTTGTCACGGAGTCCTCCCTTCTTGTTCTGACAGCATGACAGTAGATACCTGGTCAAGCCCTCCCGACTGCGGAGACTGTCGACGATCGGACGCTTTGGAGCGTCGGCCGGCTGAGTACCGTTTAGAGCGGACTGTACCAGCGGCCAGCAGTCGCCTACCCAGTGGCTGTAGCAGCCGTCAACTAATTTATTGGTTCTTCCAGAAAAGCCTCCTTCTGGTGCATATTGGCGGGCAGAAAGCCATGATAGGAGCAACGGCACGTCCATGTACCTAAAGATTATGTTCAGTCGATGTAACCTGACGACGGAAAGACCATGCAGCTTCATCTTCATACTTAGGTATCATTTCTTGAGGCTCGCCAATGATGCACAGAGACGCCAATGCACAGAATGCATAGGCGCCGTGCGCTTCAATACCGGGGGCGCCAGAAATACCACCCTCATATGTCTGACCTGAATTGACACATCATCAGTAAATGCCGTGGCACTGTTTATCGCCAGGTAGCTCTTACACCTTGATAGGTACTCGGGAAGACCACTGATGAATGTATCCAAGCCTGCACGTCGGGCTTCGGAATCATCAGGTAGTGAGAGGGGTAGGTCAAGGAGTGAGATAATCGTCATGGCGCAGTACGCGCCACTATGAAATGTTTTAGCAACACGCCATGTCCATGGGGAGGCAATATAAATAAGTCATTACCGCACGTCCTCTTCACCTCTTTCACAGACTCGGAAGCCACCATCAGGAACTTTTATCCTCCCAAGCCATTCCCACCTAGATCGGGTTAGAAGAGCCCACTCAGAACTTATATATAGCGACACAACTTACATTGCTTTCCGGTTCACCATCTTGTACGCCTGCTCACCACCTATCATTGCGAGACTGAGTAGAGCAGCATAGCTGGACGCAGCATGCGACATTTGACCATGCCCCCCACCAAAGCCGCCAGTAGGATTTTGCATAGTAGAAAAGGTGGTAATAACGCTAAAATCAAGTCATTTAGAGACAGCAAAAAAAAAAAAACGAAACACTTCACCTAATCCCTTCTGCAAGTAACAAGGAATAGGACAGAAAGCAATTGCTTACCGCTCTCGATATCTACTAATATCCTGACCGAGCAAAACCAAGCCAGACAGAGCCCAGAGCACCATCCATGGCCGACTCGCATCCAGTACAACAAAACCCGCAGGATAATCTTCCAGAGCATCACACAAATACTGGATGTGGTCGTCGCGTTGAAGGGCCGGCACACCGTGCTCATTAAAGGGGCCTTTCTGGCTACCTTCCACACCCCTCAGAAAAGGCAAGCATGACTCAACAACTTCGTTCTGAAGTTGCGCCGTGTCTGTGAGTAAGGGGTCTTGGATGGGATGAGGTTCAGAGAAGAGTCTCGGAATCCCCGCCCGTGGTTGCTGTGTATCACTGGCCATCTTGTTGGACACCCAGTTATCGTTCTTTGTAGCGGAAGTAGTAGCACGAGTAGGAGAAACTGTATTGGTACTACTTTCGCGCTGAGATTTCTTGGTGGTGCTTTTGTTTCGATGGGGTGCTTGCGCAGTCGTCGTCGTGGTACTTGGATTTGTTGGAAAACGGACTTTACGGCGATGCTTCCCCGCGGCTGCAATGATGGGCATGAGAAGAGATGTCAAGCCCTTTTTGTTTCTCTGAAATTACTCCCGGCAGAGTTTCGCTTGTATTGTCCTTGTCGCTTTCAATGAGATTTGATCTGATATTGTTCTCCGGGAAGTCAGGTGCAATGTGGCAAACAGGCCAAACAAAATCTCTACTAACTTTTAACGCACAAATGAACTTCTGTTAGGTATAAATAGTCGCATAGCATGAATGCTGTTTTGATTCTTAAGATCCTTGTACGGAGTAGTAAGTACACTGTGCTTGAAAAGTCAGGGTGCCAGCCGTGACAGGCTGCGCCCATGGAAACGCCGAAACGGACTGCATTCAAACCCTAGATAAGCATTGAGGGCTTTACTAGCCACCTGACCACACGTGGAAGGGTTATTTCCACGCCTTCGAACTCGAACGGCGAACACTCCTATTTGATGAATTTAAATTAGAGCCGGAGATTCATAATATGACATACGCCACTACATATTCTGGCATATTATGCAATCCTTCAAGCTTAATTCTAAACAGCAGCAACAACAACAGAACAACAGATTTGACGGCTTGGCCGAAGGGCCGTCAAAGGCCCAGCCGCGTCTCCCAGTGGCCAGAAATACCCTTACATTATCAACCAGCCACCGGACTTCGCCCTGTTTGTTTTCAGAGGAAGCCCCCAAGCCCCAGCCTTTATCCAACATTCCGCGTAGAAATTGACGTGGAGCGAGTCTTTTTCTTTAAAGGGTCCTCTTCAAATATGTATGATATGCATTCAGCCGACTGTCAGCGTGACTGTCAGGCGTCGCCGCAACGTAGATCCTGCCTTGGGCCGACTGCTACACGCAAAAGCAGTCGACTTCAGTCTTCAATCTCCGAGTTCACAATTTTGACACAACAGCGCCAAGCAGTTGGTTCCTTTGCGCCAGGACTCAGAATAGTCGCCGTATTCGATTTCGTTATTCATATAAATTTAGCGAATTCTGATGAAAATGGTCCCTGGACCCTGTCATGAAAACGTGCATATCTCGACCACGGAAGATGACTATCATATGTCCCACGGTTCTCTGCAGCCAAAGGTCGTCAAATCTCGGGGACCACGATTTCAAAGGTTCAACATAGGCAAGGAGCCGCAAGGCTGTGCCTGCGCCATAGAATTTTGCGTGTGATTTTCGCCATCAGTATCATCAAGGACATTATTCAGAAGAACACGTAGCATCCGGTTGATGTGCGGCTCTATCATCATCGATGGAAGATAAGAACAACAACTAATCGTTAGTAAGTGGTGGTATCTATTGGTATCGTCCAAATAACATCATTAGGTATTAAGGAGATCCCCAACATTCAATTGTTGTTGTTTGGTCGAAACTCTCCGTCAGTCCAAAGCGTTGTATCATAGTCGTTCTTCAATCATCCCTGAGGTTCAGCTCGTTGCTCCTGTAAACGACTTATGCAGAAGCGGTCTCCTAACGGTTTCCCTCTTCTTCAAGGTCGAGCTGAACAATTGTCATCTAAGGTTTGGCGACGTCAGTGGCGGCACGGGCCGCGGGGTGTTGAGCGCAAGAAGCCACTCTGTCCAATAGTAGAACCACAACGGAGGCAACGGCCGGTTCCACTGCGCGGAAGCCTCACTGCTTGGAAAGTTGGAATTCAGACAATATTGTGGTTGCGGGAAAGTTTATGAGGAAGTTTCCTAGTCCATGATTCGAGCAGTGAGAACCGAGTCATTATTGGGACCGGAGCTATTGTACTCAGGGGTTCCGGGAACTGCCATGTACTCTCGAGTTCGGGATTGTTGTGAAGCTCAGCAACATCTGAGAGCGAGAGTTGAAGAAGAAACCCCGTCTCGTTAACCATGGTCGGACCGAAGAAAGATCTGCACTACGGAGTATCGTACACTCTCCGTACTCCACTATTTTTATTCCGATGATACTCCGTACCTAAATTTGTACTGTACTCCATACAGTTAAAGTACAGAGCAAAGTAGTGAGGCAGTCGAATCAACCAATCTATCGCTGCCATTTCACCACCGTGCTTAGATTGTCCGTAATGAATCTACATAGCATTCCGAATCACGTACATATCATATTACAGCGCTAACTATGGCCAGATCAATCAAGTATATATGAGGTCGCTAACTGTACAAAGTCTGCACGCCAATGATGCTGCGATGTGACAGATCACTACCTATCAAACGGAAACCGAATGACCCTCTCCAACTGCCTATCAGGTCGCGACGCATGATGCAGAATCAACCGACTGGCAGATTCGTATCAGGGGCCTGTAAAGTTGTAAACCCGATGCCCAGCATGCACTACTGGAACTCGTAAAAGCTGGTGCGTTGTGGTTGTTCTCTTCCGGTGATTGGCTGGTTGGGGACTGGTTTCACTTCCGGGGAAAAAGGGCCAGCACAGGTCATATGTTGGTTCCGCACTGCTGATGATGCCACGGCCGATTAGTTAGGGGTACGGGATTCATACGTACGAACTGTATAGGAAAGGGATGCGTATGATTACACAGAAGTGCGTATATTACCAGAGCGTAACGGGGCGGTAACACTAACAGCAGATCTACATCGTTCACCGCTGTTTTGCCCCTCCCAGAGTCCCAGTCCCAGCAGCCGGGCTCCCAGCGCTGCCCACCGAGCCCCATCGGCCCCAGTCCTGGTGCTTTGCCAGGTAAAATGTCAACCACATCTTCCAACTTTAACAGAGGTGACCGACTATTTCCTCCGTGATCCTCTCTTCACCGTCTAAGTCTTGCGGTCACTTCTTTTTTCTCTCTGGCCTTACAGAGTATACTAGCACTACTACTACTGCTACCACCAGTGGCCATGTCAAATCTGGACTTGGCGCCGAATGAGGGCTTTGTAGGCCTTGATTACGACTCTAGGGCTTATCTTCCCTCGCAGTCATGGCCCGTACCCATCGACCAAGCTCCTCCTCCTGCTCCTCCTGCTCCTCCTACCGATGCCGCCCGTGATCTCTCCCCCTTGCAAACCACGGCTCACGGCTTGGAGCAGCAGCCGTTCGCTCATGACCCCCATCTGATCGTGGACTGGCAATTTCAACACCTTCCTTCTCACTCCCACCACCACCACCACCAACATCACCACATGCATTGCCATCACCCTGCCCACGAGGACCCGTCTTCTTCGGCTCCCGCGACTTTATTTCCCGCCGGTAGCTATGGAATTCCCGTCTCGTCCCCGGTCGACCTGGTAGCCGATCCTGCCCAGAACCATATGAGCACCGGCTTGCTGGACGGTTCATACCTGCAGCTTCCGGCTCCCGTCGACATGGCATCCTTCGCCTATTCGGAATTTCAGCCCGACCTGATGCCCCTTCCGCATGGCCTACCCGACATGTCTTCTTATCCCGCTCGTCAAAACGTGCTGGAATCCAGTTCTCCGACGGATCTGGAGGTTCGATCTTTGACGAGTTCGAGCAGCGACCAGGGTTGGAACTTCATCGAGCACCGCAATTCTCTCGACTATTTTCCCGAGCAGGGCATGTTCATCAATCCCACTCAGACCCTCCACGACCGGAGTCTCTCCGATTCTTCCTCGTATAGTCCCTCCCTGGGCAGTTATGTCGAGGTCTCGTATCCCGTCCACTCGCCCACCTCCGAAACCAGTTTGGAAGGTCCGTTCGGCAGTAATCAGGTCTCGCGACGGGTTTCATATGATTACACATCTCCCGGCTCCCTGTCTCCAACCGCGGTGAGCCCTGTGGCCGTGACGCATCCTGTTCCCGTTCCCGCTAACAGGAAGGGCTCGTCTCCGACTGCTGCTTCGTCCCTTCACTCACATACATCCTCCTCCTCTTCTTCCTCCTCGTCCGCCTCGTCGTCTACCAGAAAACAATCACGTCGGAGCCCGATAGCTGCCAAATCTGCTGATACTAGAGTCCGCAAGAATTCGCAAAATGGGAAGTCGGATGCAGACAAACGCGTCGGGAAGCGGAAGGGTCCGCTGAAGCCTGACCAACGCAAGCAAGCTAGCGAGATACGGAAATTGCGTGCATGTTTGCGGTGCAAATTCTTGAAGAAAACGGTAAGCAAACCGGATAATGACAAGAGCCTTAACATGAAGAAGGTTCCAATATCAAGATGGCTCGTGCTGACGAAAACGAATTGAAAAAAATAGTGCGACAAGGGTGAGCCATGTACAGGTTGCCAACCCTCACATGCTCGACTGTGGCAGGTTCCCTGCACCCGAATTGACATTAAGGACATCGGGTACTTTATGAAAGACTGGAAAGCAGATCACGACCGTCATGTTACTGTTGGATTTTCCGTGGAGAACATCAAAGGGTTCTCTGACTATGAACGTTTGTTGTTTATCACTCATGGATACGGTCAAGTCCTCCCAATCAATGCGAGGGAAGTATTTGTGCGAGACAATCGGTGTTTTACCATCGATTGGGTAGAGACCATCCACCGAGATCCTACCCAACACGAGGTTGAGACTGCGAAGTTGTCGGCTGGGATGGAAGGCATCTCGCATGCCATGCTATCAGAATACTTGGATCGACATGTTGATGGGAACGGCACTTTTGAGAAATTCGTCGACGACTACTTCGAAGGCACGCCGTTCTTAACGCAGATGTTAAAGACCGCATTTCACTACTATTACCGTACCAAGATGCCTGTTATTCGCAAAGCCCTCAAGCTCATCCTCGCTTATAATCTCACTTTCCACGTTACCATGGTCGAAGGCATTGGCAGGGATGACAACTTCCTCGGCCGGATCGACGACCCATTGTCGAAATTCAACGGCAAGACCATGGCACCAGTCATGATCAATTTCCAAATCAAGTGTGCCATGGCCAGTATGTGGCGGGAGTTGCAGAAAGATGTCCTGGAGGAGCTGTCATCGTTGTATTCCAGCGTCTACAGCGGTGACAAACTGAAGAACTGGCCAACCATCTTCATTTTGGCTTCCGTTCTATTAGCCGTATGGGAGGAGATGCAATTCGACTGTCATTACCGTGTACCGGTGAGTATACGCACGTCGTGGTGTAAGAAACAGAGATGGAAGAATACTGACATTCTTCACCTTCCAGAATCCCCAGGCTGTGGAAAACTTCTGCAATGAAATGGAGTCGACACCCGTTGGGGTAGTTGTTGGCTTGTTTCAAGCGATTTCGCAAAAGCTTCCCTCGTTCTCTGATTGGGAAACTCAAAAGCACCATCACTTGCTTAATTCCAATCCTGACGTGTGTAACACAATGACCGAGGTGCGCCAGCACGTCACAAGATACGGTAAGAGAGAAATCGTTGAAACGACGGGCGTGTCAATGCAAAAGACATTTGCTAACCTTGAGCATAGAGAATTACCTTCGCAGCCGCTCCTCGACCAAATTTGACCGCCGAGACTTTGATTGCCTATCCAGTAAATTTCTCTCCCGTCTCGTAATTCGGGCCACCTGAAGGCACACGTATATTCGAATTCTGAACGATGATGCTACACAGCAATTATGCTCGATCCGACATTCTTTTACGGCCATTTAAGGATCGCATGTGGTACGATATGAAGCATGAGAGACGCCGAACGTCACGATGATGATTCCAAAACCGCATGGGCAGGCCCGTCATTCCTTTAAACGATTTGATTCTTTTTTCCTTTCCAACTTGTACATTTCCTTGGTCAAGCTATTTTAATCGTTTTGCGTTCTAGCCTTTCTCTCACGCAGTACAGTGGTTATGATCCTATGAAGTTACGACCACCTGTCGAACTGAGATGAAAGCTGGCTTTTTTTCCCTGACATTTTGCATTACAGAGACTGCTGCTGACTATATCTTTGTCACTTTTTCTTGGTTACTGGCTTTCCCTTCTTGTCTTACATATATACGGCGCACCTAATACAGGGGTTTATATTCTTGTCAGTCTCTATCGTATCATTGCTGTTCACTTGTCTTTAATTGACATTTTCTTTCCCTTCTCGGCGCTTAACGTTTAAAGATGGATTATGGATACAGATGGCTATCAATTATGAATACGTTTGTTTATTTCCTGGTTCCTCGATGGTTTGACATTACTGCTATTATTGTCTCTTCAACTTGCCGTACAGTGAGTGTCAGCGTCAATTCGTACCGGTATGGACTTGAAAGGTCCCCATATCTACTCCGTAGCGCGGGCCCATTTATTTCGGCCGGGATCCTCATGATGATCGGCCCAGGCCCTATCACACCGATTCATACGTCATTGGAGCTGATTATGACAAGATGCCCGAGACAAAAAGCCTGAACGTCAACTACTGAGTAACTGGAGGAAGAAGACAGTGTCAGAAAGAAACAGCCTAGAATGCCAATGGAGCAGTTCACAGCATTTGTGCCCTGTATGTATCATACTCCGTATGACAGAAAACATGACGGTACGTAGAACATCTATAAATAGGACAAAGATCTGCTTCAGTCCCAGGGTCACAGAATTGAGTGGCTGAAACTTTGGACCCCAAACCTTCAAACTGAGTCTGATTCCAGCCTGTGACCTTAATAATGACTGCCAGAACGTTCCTGACCTTTTAAACCGACAGATTCTTCCCAACCTCCCGTGGCAACTGGCAAGGAAACCTTGAACATAAAGGGTAACCTGAAGCCTAAGGAATCCAACCGTTGATGCCTGAATCACAGGAACCTTCTGGCAACTTCCGATAACAGGCCATATACGCCCCGTGATTGGCCTGATGGGGAGTACCAGTGGGTCCCGGCTAATCACGTTATCAGCCAGGGAAGGTATTATCAATTACAGTACGAGTAAGTTACGGCTTATCGGCCTACCACGTCACACCCCCTCTCCAGTCCTGACTAAGGGGATTCGCCTCCACCCGCCTCTCGTTCCCCTTCTCTCCTTCTTCTCTCCTACTTAAACCTTCCTGTCTTCCTTTTTTCTACCTTTCTCTTACTTCTTTTCGCTTCTCTTCTTTCCTCCTTTCTCTTTTCTTCATCTATATTGCTTTTAGCTGTCCTACGTTTCCCTTCACCACTCTCATACCTAGTTTGTCTCTTACATTCGTCATCTATCTGCTGATACCCCTTTGTCTATTGACTTGATCTTCTATTCACCATGCAGATTTTCGTGAAGACTTGTAAGTTGCTCCTTTGGTTCCTTCAGTTAGTTCTCCAGCACAAGGACATCAGCTGACTGTGATTTCCTGCAGTGACTGGGAAGACCATCACTCTAGAGGTCGAATCCAGCGACACCATCGACAACGTTAAGACCAAGATCCAGGACAAGGAGGGTATTCCTCCGGACCAGCAGCGTTTGATCTTCGCTGGAAAGCAGCTTGAGGACGGTCGTACCCTGTCCGACTATAACATTCAGAAGGAGTCTACTCTCCACCTTGTCCTCCGTCTGCGTGGCGGTATGCAAATTTGTAAGTAGCATTTGCCACCCGGCTTACCTATCGTGGATGTTGGACTAACCTGCCTTTACAGTCGTCAAGACCCTTACTGGCAAGACCATCACCCTTGAGGTGGAGTCCAGTGACACGATCGACAATGTCAAGACGAAGATTCAGGACAAGGAGGGCATTCCCCCCGACCAGCAACGTCTGATTTTCGCAGGCAAGCAACTCGAGGATGGCCGTACTCTGTCCGATTACAACATCCAGAAAGAGTCCACTCTTCACCTTGTCTTGCGTCTTCGTGGTGGAATGCAAATATTCGTTAAGACTCTTACGGGGAAGACGATCACGCTGGAAGTGGAGTCCTCTGACACTATCGACAACGTCAAGACGAAAATCCAAGATAAGGAGGGGATCCCGCCAGACCAGCAACGTCTCATTTTTGCCGGAAAGCAGCTTGAGGATGGCCGTACACTCTCCGACTACAACATCCAGAAGGAGTCCACACTCCACCTTGTTCTTCGCCTCCGTGGTGGTATGCAGATTTTCGTGAAAACTCTTACCGGAAAGACGATTACGTTGGAAGTCGAGTCCTCTGATACCATTGACAACGTAAAGACGAAGATTCAAGATAAGGAGGGAATTCCGCCAGACCAGCAACGCCTGATTTTCGCCGGAAAGCAGTTGGAGGATGGCCGTACTCTTTCTGACTACAACATTCAGAAAGAGTCCACGCTCCACCTTGTCCTTCGTCTCCGTGGTGGTATGCAGATCTTCGTCAAGACTCTCACCGGAAAAACGATCACCTTGGAAGTTGAGAGCTCCGACACCATCGATAACGTGAAGACCAAGATCCAAGATAAGGAGGGAATTCCACCGGATCAGCAACGTCTCATCTTTGCTGGTAAGCAGCTGGAAGATGGTCGCACTCTTTCGGATTACAATATCCAGAAGGAGAGCACCCTTCACTTGGTTCTCCGTCTCCGTGGTGGGAATTAGATGACGATTGATTTCTCCTTTCTTGCGATCATGATATTATCCGTCGATGGGTTTGACTGACCTGCATGGCGTTCGGACGGTATGAATGAACGGATCTCTATTTAATAACGGTTTTCCTGGGCATATTTTTACATTGTTACATAGTACTACTTCGATATCTTTTGAAATGAACCTGGAGTTCTTATTAAAGATAGCAATCTTGAGATTTTATGGTAGAAAAACATGTATCACGTATAGAAGGAACATAGGCTGGTTTTGCTGCTTCAGCAAGTGCAAGTGGTCAAGTTTAGAATACAGAACTCAATACAGATTACGGTAATCTTACTGAAATTACAATCACATGACTCACGAAGATCACGTGAGCATTCAATCTGCCAAAAACACAGAGTTTTTCTGAACTTCAACTTTCTCCAAGAACAAACTCCCCACCAGGATAACTGTCTGTGCAAGAACTCCTTGCAGAGACGGACCAATTTCAGCAATGTGAGCGTTGGTCGGAATGCCCTCTTACTTCTACCATATTGCGCTTGAACTACTCGCTGGCCCCCAACCATGCCTTAGAGGGGAAAAGTCCTCAGGCTTGCGTCAGGATCATTCACAGACGTCTTTGTCACTCGACTCTGCTTGTGAAGCATTGCTCCCATTCCAGAAGCGGCAGGTTGATCAGAAGTCATCAGGTCGATCAGCGCGGCAAAACTCTGAAAGAGTCCATTACTCGACCTCGTTAGACCGTGACGGATCGAGGCCATCCGGGTTTCACAGCCAACATACCGCTCCTGTTGCTGGTAGTGGTCGAGGTAGTGCGCATTATTATCGTCAGCAGACCGTCGTGTCACCCTCCCAAGCCTACGCTAATTCGTCGACGAACGCATCCGATTTTCGGAAGGACTTGAGGTTAGACGAGATTGTTATCGAGTGTATCGACATGGTATCTCCGCAGCAGGAAGCAACAGTGTCGAAACGGAATGCGAACGCAAGAAAGGGCAACAGCGATAACAACGGCGATAACGATCACACAAACGGCCACCACAACCCGGTCGCAACAGGTATTGGAACGGATATTCTCGGTGGTCTACGTACGAAAGGAAGATACATTCCTCTGGATCAGAAGACTTCTGAGAGTATATGGGGTATCGTCCATCTCTACCGCGATGCGCAAGAGACACCTTATCTGGGTAGTAACTCTGACGATTATCCAACCTCTTTGACTGGCTCGGCCGCGGCGAGACAGCCCAGTGACCGGTTGGGTAACGCGAGCAGATGGAATCAACAGGATAATACTACCAGTCATCATATGGAAGAATCGAGCGCACACTCGTTGTCGTTGCAACAACACAAGCCCGAGGAGGATTGCACGACGTTGTGTATTCTTGCCGTACCGTCGTACTTGTCGCCGTCGGACTTCTTGGGGTTCGTGGGCGAGAAGACCCTGGACGACGTTAGTCACTTTCGGATGATTAAGACAGCTCGAGCGAATCGGTATATGGTTCTGATGAAATTTCGAAGTGGCAAAAAGGCGAGGGAATGGCAGAGAGAATGGAACGGAAAAGTCTTTAATAGCATGGAAGTGAGTCTTGATTGTTGTATATGCCTGTTTGCTACTTTCGTTTCCATGTGAATGAGGAACTGACGTGCTCAATCGTTTCTACTAGCCGGAAACATGCCATGTTGTATTTGTGAAGACTGTCGAGATTCAAGCAGTAGGGTCGGAGACGCAATCGGGAACTTCACCTACTCAGCAGGTGGCGCTAGGAGGGCCGCAGGCTTCGCCCAGTCCGCAACGAGCAACAACTACATCTACAAACCCAACTGCATCTCTTCCCTCCGCTACTCTCTCCACGAGACCCTTGGCACCGCGGACGCCCGCTCTAATCGAGCTCCCAACATGCCCCGTATGCCTTGAGCGGATGGACGAAACTACGGGCTTGCTGACAATCATATGCCAACACGTCTTCCATTGCACATGTCTACAGAAATGGAAAGGCAGCGGGTGTCCGGTATGCCGCTACACGCAGGATGACATACGCAAGAACAGCCCCGCCAACGCCTATGCAGAAAGCGGCGACGGAAATGGCAACGACAACGGCGGAATCACAGCTGAATGCACCGTCTGCCGTTCAGAGTCCAACCTATGGATCTGTCTAATATGCGGAAACGTAGGCTGCGGCCGGTACGATCTCGCGCACGCTTTCGCACACTACAAAGAAACAGCCCACGCCTTCGCCATGGACCTCACCACGCAACGCGTCTGGGACTACGTCGGCGACGCCTACGTCCACCGCATCATCCAGAGTAAAACAGACGGCAAACTCGTCGAACTCCCCGCAGCCGACCACAGCGCCCTCGACCCGCCCGACTGGGCCGACGCCGTGCCCCGCGAGAAACTCGAGAACATCACCGTTGAATATACCCACCTCCTCACCAGCCAGCTCGAATCACAACGCGCCTACTTCGAGGATATCCTCGAGCGTGCCGCCGACAAAGCCTCCCAAGCTTCCGCCGCCGCCTCCTCGGCTCAGAATGCTGCCGAGTCTGCGCAGACGACCACGTCCGCCCTGCGAGGTCAACATGACAAGCTTACGCACGAGACCGTCCCGGGCCTCGAGCGGGATAAGGCCCGTGCGGAGAAACGGGCGGAGAAGTTCGAGTCCATGGCGCGCAAGTTGGAGAAGGAGTGGCGAGAGGAAAAGACGATGAATGAGAGTTTGATGGAGCGCATTACGTTCTTGTCTGGTCGCGTGGAGGCGTTGGAGATGTCGAATCGGGATTTGGAGGAGCAGAATCGCGACCTTTCGTTTTTCATTAGTGGGTCGGAGCGGTTGAAGGGCGTTGATGAGGATGTGGTGCAGGGGACTGTTACTCTTCCTGAGGCTGGGGGTAGTGGGAGTGGGAATAGGAGGAAAGGGAAGGGGAAGAAGAAATGAGTCTTTCATATCCCGTACCTACACTACCAATCGAATCCCGGCTTAATTTCATGCGGTCAGATTGGACACATGAAATATGCAAAAAAGTGTACTCATCGGATTCGGCTGAAATACAGGAGACTGGCACCGGTGAAATACAGCTGATCAGGGACCATATGGAATCCACCTGCTGAGCACTAGGAGCATAACGGTTTGCATTATTTTGTATTATTAATAACTACCCGTTTATGCATGCAATTTATACAGTACATACACCGTACACGTTTCTCATGGACAACCATAGATAGCTTCTTGTCGCTTCAACTCTCCCGACTCACCACTGGGGTTTCCCCAATAACTTCTTGGGGTCTTCGCTCCTCTTGACCCTCTTCAACTGTGCCCCCGACGGGTGATTCGATGGGGACACCCACTGTCGGTTCTACATCTCGTTTTCTCTTGTTCGAACCTCCCGTCGCTGCCGAGGGGTACTTGCCCTCGTCGTGAGCAAGTACCGTTCTCATTTCGCTGTATTTTATATCACTTGGTTTAGCAAAGCCCTCTTTCGAACTGGAAAAGCCTTTAAAGATGTAGTCACCACTTACTCCCAGTATCCATCTGCACCGCTGTCGGCCATTTTGTCCAATTCCACGTCGACGATTGTGTAAAAAGGTTCATCCTTGGATGTCCCGCCGCTCCTACTTTCCCTTTTGGCAATCCAGCTCTCTAAGACGAATCGCTAAAGAATGTTAGCATGCAACACTCCTTGAGGGGAACACTATGAGCATTTTCAAGGCCAATGCCGTACCATAAAAGCGAGGCGCATGTAAAGTGCCTTCGGTGGCTTCTGTTTAATGCTATCCGGTAATTTAAATGTTGTGGCCGTCTGTGGCACGAGCTCGACAATGCTAATGTTGCCATTTATCGCATCTGTCAACTGACAGGACAAGTAATCTAGGTCAGTAATGACTCAGTAGTAGTCAACCAATGAAGTTGGCCCAGACTCACTAGGTCCTTTAGTCGTCTTCTCTGATCGGTCAGTGATATGGTCAGATACCCGCCAAGGAGAGTAACAACTCACGGGCCGAATGAACTATGATAATCGTCGGTCGTAGCCCTGAAAACGGATGGCGCTCGAGAGTGCTACCGGTCTGAAATGCCGCTACAG
The DNA here is from genome assembly GCA_900006255.1 of Xeromyces bisporus. Classification (NCBI taxonomy): domain Eukaryota; kingdom Fungi; phylum Ascomycota; class Eurotiomycetes; order Eurotiales; family Aspergillaceae; genus Xeromyces; species Xeromyces bisporus. Next base: position 111,621 of record HG983354.1, read on the forward strand.
GACCCTAATAACAAGCTCACTTCAATGATCACAATCCTCCAGCAGGCGTCGGTGTCGACCGTCGAGTGAAAGTTAGGAACTTCAGGAGTCATCGGATGAGACGAGACGTGAATAACAGCTCCCATTATTGCCCTCTCAACGCAAGTTAGATTTTAGACCCAAATGCCGTCCAGACGCAGTCTGCCAATTCCTCTAGGTCGTCAGTCATGGGTGAACACGACATAGGGTTAATCCCCGTCCCCTCAACCGACTCGGTGCCAATTGACCGTGCAGGGTGTCGAAGAAAAACTTGCTGAAATTCTTATATTCGATGCCAGCTGGTCAGGCACTGACTATTATAGTGAACTCATTGCCGTCCACCTTTATGTCCCCATTCTGCTCTGTTGCTGAGCCGTATGTAAACACGGACTGGAGCTGGCTCTAATTAACGGGCATGTCTGTGCCGTTCCAGCTTTCAGGCAGTGGTTCGATTCGACATCTCCCATTTCTTTTTTCAATCGTCAGCTGAGGGGCCCCTTGCATTTCAACGCTTACTGCCACCTCTGCTTTGACTTTATCACTCGGACACCTTCGTGCAGCCACCACTTCACATCTTGCTGCCAATTTGGCATAAGATTCTGACACCCCAACTCCTACACACAGTTAGTCCTTCGACCCGAAAAAAAAAAAAAAAAAAAAAAAAAAAAAAAAAAAAAAGGTGGATCTAAGACTTGCGAACCTCAAACCCAACGATGCCCTTCGTCCCCCATCGATTGTTGTCCGTGGTCCTCGACTGCCGCACAACAAACAACGGTTGGCCAGTGACAGTGTCTTGTCTGTCTGCTGTATAGTAGATCTCCGGCGGATGAGATGAAAAAAGAAAGCAAAAGCGTCTGGCTGCTTGGCAGTCACGGACGGTGGTGGCAGGTGCTGCCTTGAGACCGGAGGGAGGTATCTTCTAGTATGATATATATTGAAGTTCGTTTGTTTGAGCTTCAATGTGAAAAAGCTGCGCGGTCTGTTCGTGGGTGTATCATATCATATATATATATATATATAGTACCAGACGAAGGCATCTAGATAGGCCTAGTTGACCGTAAGACGTTCTCCGCGCGTCTGATTGAACTCCATTTTTCTACAGTACATGCAGCACGGTGACCTGCTGAACTGTCCATGTAACTGCTGGACTGTGTACAGGATATCTTCTCGAGGTAGTCGATTTTCTTTCCTTTTTAAGACGGCTGTGGTTTCGCAGTCGTCATTTTCGAGAGTCCATATATTGAGATTCTTCCTGGGAAGTATGTATGTATCAACGAGATGACATTGTTGTGAGGAGTGAGGATGGAGGATGAGAGCAGGCACTTCAATGAGCTGAGAGAGGGATAGCGGGAAGGTACATATTCAGACAGTCTACAGGAGAAGGAAGGAGAAGTGCGCTATGGACCTGGCTGGAGTATTGATCGAGTGAAATGAGGGCTCGGTAAAGTAACTAACCAATGAGAGTGAGTGCTGGAGAGCCCTAACGGTGAATACCCGACTCGACAACCGCCCAGACTACTAAATACAGCACGATTTGAGAAACGAAGTCTTCGAACAGTTGACCCAGAATAAACGTGCAAGTTGGTTGATGCCATGATGATGGTTATTGCAGCCGTGCCGGAAGGTGTTCTATGATAGGTACAGACGTCGTATCGTAATGTCATTCAGTACGGTATGTACATGTCAGAGGAGTCTCAAGACTCGACTCCAAAGTCCAAACCCAACCACCAACCAACATATCACCTTAAATGCCCACTCCTAACCGACCCAAACCCCCTCCGAAGCATCTCTCCAACATCACCAGACGACCGCCTCGACAACCCCCCATTGTTGCGACCAGCATCATCCCCAGAAACCTCTTCCTCGCCATGACTAGGAGGCGCCAATCCAACCCCCGTATACCCATCCAATTCAACCTCGTCCATCTGCGCATACCCTGATCCCGGATGCTGATGCTGCGCCATAGCACCCCTCTCGAACTCCACCGTAGACCTATCACCTACAGCACTATGAGCAGCCGAAGCCATAGCCCTAGGCGGGTTAGAAAAGGGATCATGACCATCCGGTCTCTCACTCGCTTGCATATCGATAATGTCAACCTCCTCCTCCTCCTCCTCTTCTTCGCCGCGGGGCACGGACTCGAAACTGGGCGAGCGCTGATGCGGTCTCCCTCCTCCTCCGTAATCCGGCGCTGGCGGGCCCTTCGTCTTCTTCTTCTTCTTAGTCTTGTTGGTAGTTGGCGTAAGGTCCAAGTTGATCCCGTGGCTCTTCCACATGTCCCTCGTTTTCCACTGATGAAGCTTCTTCCGAAACCCTATCCCCCCTTCACTGCTCTGCCAGCCCTGCTGTAACTCTGGCGCAGCGGCCTCCTCAAATCTCTTCCGGACGTCCAGGTCCATCTCGTACTCCTGGAATATGTCCGCGTCCGTGGGGAACAAAGCAGCCCGGATCGTGGCCATGGCGATCTCAAGCAGCACGACGGCCATGATGGCCAGGAACAGGACTATCCAGAAGGTGAAGTCGCGGCCGACTTCCTCCAGGAAGTTGTGCGGGACGCGGTAGATGCCTTTTCCGGATTTGATGGTGTATTTCTTGTCCAGGAAGATGTTCCAGAGGAACCAGCCTCCGACGGAGATGATGTTGACTATCACGCACATGATGGATTTGTTGCGGATTTCGATCGCCTGTAGCTTTAGGTTGATTACCGTGATGCAGGCGGAGAAGCACAGGAGGCCCATGGGGTATAGGTCGTTGACTCTGTTGAGGACGTCGCCGTACGCGAATAATCCTAGCATGGTGAAGAAGATGATGATCGATTCGCACGTGGCCATGAATGCCCAGCCGAGGTAGATGCGGATGTTGAACCCGGCATGGCGTTGGCCCTTGTTGTACAGCTCCGGGACAGCTAGAAGGGTCGACGCGGCAAGATCTTTCTCGAAAATACCCAGGAAGATAACCGGTAACGAGGTGAACAGTGTGTTGAACATACTCAGACTCCAAGGCTCGTACAGACTGGTCCCCGTGTACCCGTTCCAGCGCTGGTAAAGCGCCTGAGTCAGGTAGAACAGCGTTTCTTTCCAAAACGTCCCTAGTGTATACTTGCACACCCGAATGTAGTTCCATCGCCCGTGAACCAGGAGCAGTTTCAGAAGAAACCGGAACTGCGCAATGGAGTAGTCTGAAATCCTGGCAGCTTGCATCCCTTCCTTGCCCGTGATGCCTATGCCAACGTGGGCCTCCTGGATCATGGCAATGTCATTGGCACCATCGCCAATGGCAAGGGTGATGGAATCGTTGACTTGCTTTCGGATGGACTTGACTAGGAACGCTTTCTGCTTAGGACTAGCGCGGCAGCATATGACGGAATCAACCAATATGGCTAGCCTGAAGAATTTAGCCCTTAGACCCTCGTGCGACTCAATAGTCGACAAGGTCTGTCCATCTACCACTACCACGGAATGCGGCACGCTGCCACTGGTAATATCAGCCGTTAACTTGCGTATGGGTCCTGCCACCTTCCCGGTCTCGTGGTCAAGGATTACAAGCGTGGAGTAATCCTTGACCAAACGACACGAATGCCCGATGTTGATGGCCGTCTCCCGCTTGTCACCAGTCAGCATCCACATCTTGATATTCGCCCGTCGCAGCTTGTCGATGGCCTCGGGGACGCCTTGTTGCAATTTATCTTCGATGGCCGTGGCACCCGTCAGCTGAAGGTCCGTTTCAATTTGCTCCCCAACTTTTTCGATCTTCTCCTGTCGGTCCACGAGACTCGTAGAAGCTTCATGGTAAGCCCTCTTCCAACTTCCGTAAATCGCCTCATCCAGAAACCGGTGACCGTAGAGAAGCGTGCGCAAACCGTCCTCAGCAAAGTCATTCAGATGCTGGAAGCACCTCTCAAACACGGCAGCCTCGTCCACTACCAATGCCTCCTCGACCAGATCTTCCCCGGCATCTTCAGTATCGCGCTCGCCTTCGCCTTGAATGGAATCCTCGGAATCCGACAGTGCATTCGACGGCCTCCCCATTCCCACGCCCGACGGTCGTGGACTGTAGTATTCATCGTTGCCGTTATCTCTCCTCCTCCTGCCTCCTTCGGACTCCCGTTCCCGAAGCCAAACATCAATGCTCTCCCTCACTGACACACGGTGCCCAGAAACGCTTGAACGCCTTCCTATCGCAGAATTATTCGTGCGACGGCTCCGACTGAGACTGGAGCGGCCAAGACCCCTACGACTGCCGTGCTCACTGTTGCGCCGGACAATTTCGGCCGCCTCGCTGACCCTGCGCCGACTGGCACGTCTCTCGATGTCCTTGGCCTTTCTCTCCGCCAGCGGCTTCTGCTTGAGCAACTGCGTGAGGACGGTATCTGCACCCTTGCAGAAGACGCAGATTCGCTGGTCCGGCATGCGCACTACAACCGACATCCTCTTGCGCGCGCTCGAAAACTCAATCACGTCCAGAACTTCGTAGACCTCGTCATCCGGTGCCTCGTCACGCCCATTGGGGTACGTCCTTATCGTCAGCAAGCTGAGTTGTCGATCCAGAACAAGGTATCCCATCTCTTGTGCCGCAATCACCAACGCCAGTTCGTCGGGGGAAGCGGCCTGAAAAGAGGTGCGCCCATCCTTGTCCTGCTCCGGTATACAGGTATGACACAGACTCAGAGCCAGCAAGAACATTTTGGCTTTTCGCGCAAAGACCGTATAAGGCTTGCGCTGAATATATTCCAACATATCCGTAGTACGATAATCCGGAGAAGCCCGTTCCCCCTCGGGAGACGACCTATCGATGTCGGCGGCCATTATTGGTCGCCTGTCTGAATCATCACTCCGCTGTCGCGCGTGTTGCCGGGCTGCTTTCTTTCCTTTAGTAGACCTTTTCTTGTGAATTAACGTGGTCTGGTCTCCTCCCTTGGCAGCTTCTTCCAAGAGGTCCAAATCATGAAACCATGCCGTGCCGGCGACGCTCATCTTGCGAAACCGCATCGTGTTATTTGTCAAAGTGCCCGTCTTGTCCGAGAATATATAGCTGACCTGGCCCAATTCTTCGTTGATGGTCGACGTGCGCGTCTCGATAGGTGTATCCGTCTCCGGGTCGTACATGTCGATGTCATTCATCAAATACATCTGGCCGACTTTGACGATTTCCATGCTCACGTACAACGAGATGGGAATCATAGTATTAAACATAATAAGAAACGAAGTGAAGATAGGCCCGTACGAAACATTCGCACCCGAGATATACCATGACTTGGCCTCAACATTTTTGTGCCAGAAACTGTACGCGACTGTGCATATCACAGACAAAGCAAGGACGATCGCCACAATCAACATAACCACGCGATTTACCTTAGCCTGGAGCGCTGGTGACTTGATCCGGGGATTCTTGTTGGCGTTCATTCGAATCTTGCATTCCTCGCCCGTGTATATAACCATACCAAGAGCTCTTTCAGTGTTGCGCAGTGTACTTCCACGATAGACGATCTCGTTGTTTGTCAACGGCAGCTTCTCCTCACCAGCAACGGTCACATTGCCGTCGAACTTGTAGAGATCTAGATTGGGGTCCTCGACGGAAAAGTGGACGTCACTGGTGCAGATATCCTCCACCGTAGAACACGCTTTTGCAACGGGTTGACACGGTTGCTTGTTCTTCAGGTTGGTTTCTCCATCCAGGGCCATGGTCTCAATATACGCCACACCATTCGGACCATCTGCATGCAGCAGCACAATGTCAGCGGGAACCGGTTGATCGCGCTTCAGCTTGATAACATCCCCGACTTTGATCTTCCTCCACTTAACCGGTACCCAATCTTGCGAGTCACTCAGATCCGACGCGCTGTCGTTGGCCAGCGCAGATTTTCCAGCAAGCCCGGGGCGTAAGACACGGGCGATGCGGTTGTTTTCTTCTTTGTCCAAGCGATAACGGCGCCAGTCGTCAAAGCCCTCCTTCCCCATGGAAATGCTCACGAAGATCAACAGGGGAATAATTGTCGTATAGCTACCTGTCGTGCTCAAACCGGGTATCATCTGCAATATTGCAACAAGAAGGAAATAGAAATTGGCCAGTTTGGAAAACTGCGCAAAAAGCTGACGGGGAAAGAAGCTCCAAAAACTGTAGCGACTAGAACGAATGGAATTCCCAATGTAGGGCTTTCCGGTTCTTTCATCAATCAACGGTGATGGTGGGTTCGGGTTGAGACTGATGTGACGGCCGTCATGACTTGGTGGGACCTCACGAATGCGAAGTATAGTCTTGCGGATTGGGTCGAACAGGCTATTTAATCGATCTACAAACATGGAAATGGCCGCCTGTCTCCTGAGCCACTTCCTGCGAGCCATAGACGTGTAGTAATGTTTCTTCCCATGCTTGAGGGGTTCTGACGAGTCGGATTGGGAATCCAATTCCTCCTCATCGACCACATTCTGCTCATATTTTGGTCCCTGCTCTGGTGCCGTTTGTAGTTTTTCGTTGGTATTATGAGAGTCACTATGGTCCTCTGCGCGATCCAATTCGATGAGGTTCGAATCATCGCCCGTTGGCGGCGCCGCATTTTTCGCCAAAATAGCTCGTCTAAGGGAGTAGCTTCTATCTCGAGTCCTACGTTGGCTAGCGAATTCCGAAGCCTGCGGGCCTGGGGATACGGGGGATACGGTTCGATTCGGGGAGAGGGGAGAGGTCGGGGCACTACGCTGAGTGCGCCCAGGTGATGTAGCTAAACGAGGCGGTGGCTGGTTCGTGTTAATCGTCAAGCCTACCCGCGGTGGCTGCCTGTCCTTGCCGGTGGTAGTCCTCGCTGTCGTCGTAGTGGGCGTTTCCTCCGAAACAGGACTCGGCGGCCGTCTAGGATCAGCCGAGAATCTCACACGATGTTGCTGTGAAGGAATTCTGGAAGCAGAATCTGACGCAGTACGAGCCGGGATATCAGACGACCATCGTCTCGCAGCAGAGCTATTACCATTATCATTATCGTTATTATTATAAGCGTTATTACCAGCAACATTTCTGCGAATCCCATGGCCATCATCATCGTCGTCACTGTCGTCATCCAGTCTCTGAAATTGGCTACGTCTCCTCGAAAAGCGCGTTCGTAGGGGCGAGAATTGGGTGGATCTTCGATTATGTGTGGGAACGGACGCTGTTCTCTGAGGGCCTCCTCCATTACTTCCTTGGCCCACGCCGAAATCATTGTTATCGAAGTGACGGTTTTCGTTTCCCGACATGGCGGTTGCATGTGTTGAAGGACCAGCCCGAGTACAACAAGCGAAATTAATAAAGCCTCCTGTGCCTTCAGAGGTTGACCTTCTTTTCTTCAGCAGCTATATACCGTACTGGATCGTCGCAGAAAACCGGAGGGATAATAGATAATAGAAATTAGATATACCGGAGCGATTCCAATAAACAGAATCAGCGATATACGTTGTCGTCGTCCGCGAATAGAGGATTAGTCGTTAGATCGATAGGGCGTGAGCTCATGATTTGGATGCGTTGAACGATCAGGAACAAACAGCAAGAAAAGGGTATCGAAAAAGACAAAACCTCAAGAAAAATTCTTCCTGCCCAATTCAGAATGAATGCATTACGGTAGTAAGCGCAAGAAAAACACGAGGCAGCGCACGTCAACTATAAAGTTGAACGAGGCAGTGTTGGCAGCGGAATATTAAGTACAACAGACAACGAGACACAATTAGATGCCGCCCGCCACTCTGAAGACTTCCGTTCAGACGAGGGGATTAGAAAATAAGATATAAAAATAGCTGAAGACGACTGTCAAACAAATAGCTTTGATTAAAAGTCGAAGAAGGGATCAGGGGCAAGGAGATTCGAAGAGTATCATAGCCATCCACGACCGGCCCAAGTCGTCAAGACGACGAACGCTCTTTTCCCTCCATGATCGACTTCTGGGAATACCCGGAGGGAATAATTTAATCCATGCAATCCATTATAAGTCTCCAGTGCCGCATTGCCGCACTGCCCCCGGGAGACAAGCAAGGATCGCCTCAGTCCAATTGTTTAGACTGACCTGCTAAAGAAGCTTTTGTTAGTCGATATGGAGTAAAATGTTGCTGGCCTTACTTACTTACACGATAGGCATAGACGCTGGGAGGCATAATGGAGTGCTTAAAGAAACGCGCGTCTTCTGAGGAGATGACGCCGTTGAAGTCTCCGTACTTTACCTCGTACGGTACTTGTCACGGGTGTTTTCTTACGATGCCCGAATGGGTAATCATGCGATCCAGGGTCCACTTCCATCACATGTGACATGCCCAAAGTTTATTTTATTATTTACAGTGTATCTGGACGTCATTCGCATTTGCATTTCTACATCTTCGGACAAGCAGATGTGCACAGTCAATTGAAAATGAATAAGAGAATACCCCTACCCTCGTCAGTCATCAACTCATCATGCATGCTAACATACTCCATGATATGTGCGGAATTATGTAGGATGCATCCAAACCGTTTCTTCTAATAATATCTTGGTGGCGGCGGTGGTGCTCCGTACGGCGACTGCGGAGGATAGCCTCCAGGAGGACCTCCATATCCTGGGTAGCTAGGTTGGTATGAGGGTGCTCCATAGCCACCGTACGGCGGTCCGTAGCCGGGCTGCGGCGGAGGGCTGCTGTAACTTGGGGGGAAGCCTCGCTGGCCATAGCCCCCGGGCGGGCCTCCAGGTGGTCCTCCTGGCGGACCTCCCGGCGGCGGGCTGAAGCCGTAATTCCCTGGCGGCGCCGGCGGTTGGCTGTAGCCTGGCGGGCCTGGCGGTTGGCTATAGCCACCGTACTGGCCTGGTGGAGGCACGGGTGCACCCCCGGCAGCGCCACTAGCCTTTTCATCCTTGGTGTCGTATGACGAGTCAATCGCTCCAAGCATCAATTTCGCACACTGCAGGCACCATCAGTCAGCAAGTAGTCCCATACACGGCGAACGAAGCATCAACCAAAACACACTTACCCAAAGCTCCCTAGTCAAGTAAACAGGTGGGTTGGCACGGGACATCTCATCTTGTTCAACCTCGAAATCTTGAAAACGCGGACCAGTCAGCGCACCGTCGCTAATAATCAGAATTAGTTGAAGCAAACTAGGAGAAAACTTACTCGAAGTGCAATCAATAAGTCCGCCAATTCTAGGATCCTCATCCAAGTTGCCGAGGAACTCGCGCGCCCTTGTATCATTACCAACCTGCGAGAACTGGAACGAAGCCGCGCCACGTCCATACGGGCCACGGGTAAGGTTGTCACTTGCAAAACGAATGACTTCGGCAACAGTGTCACGCGGCTCACCGGCAGGCTGGCCGTCAGTAATGGTGATAACAAGAACAGGCTTCTCCAGACGGCCTGCTCTTGCTGGGCCGACCACCATTGGGTCGAGCACCTTGTTCTTCAAGTTCGATCCCAAGGGTGTCAAGCCTTGGAAACGAACACGCGAAACGAGATTATCTACATCGATCGCGTTGCGAATGCCGTCTCCAATCTCCATGGAATTCATGAAGCGCACGGAGATGCCATCTTGGTCAAAAGTAGAAGCAGCCGTAGCCACGGTTGATATGACGTGTTTCAGTTGGTCCTTTCGAACCCCGTTTTCTTCAAACTCGATTGAACCGCTGTCATCCACATAGAGGATAACATCGAACAACGTGAGTTTCATGACGTCCATTGCAATTTCAGGGGAAACATTCCATTCGTGCATCAATCTGCTGACCTTGGCAGGAGCATCCCTAGCCAGGCCTTGAACGATGCTCTCTAGTTTGGGCGGGGGATAAAAGTGCTGGAGCTGCTTCTCTTGAATAGTGCTCACCAGGAGCTGCTTATAAGCTCCCACTTGCTGCGGGGTAGCGACGGGAGCACCGGCTGGGGGGCCACCTGGAGGTCCACCCGGAGGTCCAAATTGGCCACCTGGGGGTCCGAATGGACCAGGAGGGCCGGGTGGCCTCGCGCCATACGGCGGTCCAGACGTCGGCGGGCCCGGAGGATAAGGCTGTCCCTGCATCCGCAAACCACCATCAGCATGTGTCATCCAAGAATCAGTGAATTATACTGCGACTGAACGAAAGATGGAACAATCAAAGTACGTAAGGTGCTTGTTGTGGAGGAAACTGTCCCTGCGGCGGAGGCGGAGGCGGTCTTGCGTAAGGCCGCGGGGACTGAGCATATGGTGATTGTGGTGGCATATACGGAGGCTGTTGATAACCCTGCGACATGGGAGGGTGCGGCGAGAAAGCCCCGGGAGACGGAGAAGGGCCTCCAGGCCTAGCCGGCCCCGGAGGGTTGTATGGCTGATAAGTCGGCGCAGGAGACATCGGATGCGGCGACTGTGTAGGTGGGGCAAGATCTCGTGAGCGATATGCTTGTTGTTCGTACGGCCAGTACATGGTTGGTTCCTTGCGACGGGCGTCGGAACGGACAAAGGCAGAAGTTGGCCTCCACGAAACAAGTGGCAGGGAGAGAGGCAAAAGGTGTTTTTCTAAAAGAAACGATGCGTGAAGGAAAGATTCATAAACTGCTTACAGGGACACCAGGTGGAGGAGAAGAGATTGGAGCTGGATAGCCCTGGATGGCAAAAACGCGTCAGTTTGGTTGGGAAATCTAGGCGGTCTAACATCACTTACAGGCCCGCCTGAAGGAGGGGCAGACTGCCCGGGCTGGAGTGACGGAGGAGGGGCACCGCCGGAACCCGCAATCTTGGACGCAAACTGAGCCTCATTCGTAGGAATCCTCGATTAGTATCACCGTTTTTTAAGACATTTTTTTCATTGCGCTTCGTCTATTAATTCTTAATATTGGCTCAGGGCTGTGATTTTTCCAATTTTGAAGCAAGACTGATACCGTATGGGCAACGCCAAGGGAACCTGGCAAACCAACCATGGACAGGATCAAAGTTTCAAGGAACAAGCAACAAAGAGGCAACTTACACCCATGTTTGACTCGGTCTATATGAGACTGTTCACTGTTCTGCAGCTTGAACGCCAAATATGAAGCAAAGAATAGAAAACAAGTTGGGAGATTGATTGAAGAGGGAAGAAGTGGGATTGGAGAATTCATCCGTTATTTAACACTTTACGTGAATTACGGGTACTTGTGGCTGGGCTGGCTGTATGGAGAAATGGATTTACGGTATGAAGTGTTGAGCCTCTCTAAAGCTCCAGTTCCCTGGTTGTATGATGGCTGGTTTGGAAACATTCTTCCATAACGGCCGAGGATTCATCCAAGGCAGTAGTGGGCTTGGGATGATGTTCACATCCACGGCTCTGGTGCTTATGTTAGTCAGCGAATCAGCCTTGGGAGGCTGCAAAGGTGCAAAGCCACAGTGGTGTATGTTACTGACAGTAGGCAGTCGTAGAGTGACATTACTATGAAGATGATATCTACAGTATCCTGTGTCGTTCCGTTTCGGATTCCTTCATTACCACTTGCCCTTCTTCTTTTTCTTCGAACTAGCTCCTCCTCCTCCTCCTTGGCTCTTTTGCGGTAGATTACCAGAGCTTCCTGTCGACTCCTCAGTCTTCTCGCTGACCACGCCTCCCTGCATTCTATCGGCGGCCTTCTGCTTGCCCTTCCGGCCCTTTGGCCGATACGTCGAACGATCACGCAGAGGCAACCAGCGTTCCGGGTCTGGAGTCTTGTTCGGATCGTAATCCTTAGGCAGTCGAGACTTTCGGACCCGCTTAGTCGCGCGACCTTCTTTACCTTCTGAGGTCCGCTTGCGGGCATTTGCCATGGTGGCGGCAGCTGCTACCGCAGTGGACGATGATGCTGACACTCCTGACTTCTCGAGGGCGGCCACGTCAACATCAGCAACTAGATCATGGACTGACGGTAAGCTGCCGATTTGAGGTTCGACTTTGGTGTAATCGACGGTGGCTTGTGAGGCCACATATCCTGCGGTGGCAAAACGGTCGTTCGGGTTGCTCTGGTAAAGGGCTTTGAACAAATCTCCTGCAGTGTCCAAATCGGAGCTATTCGAGGAGTCGAGTAGAGACGCGGCAGCAGCCCGCAAGAGCGGTAATGGTGCATCTGCACGTTGTCGCCAGTGAGTTGCAGCTTTGGTCAGTTCAGATCGGATTTGCAATTTGCGGCCCTCGAGCTTATACAAGGAAACAAGAACGCTAAGAAGTCCGGGGTTGAATCGAACATCCTTGTCTTGTTCTGAAATCGATTCATCCAGAGCGTGGAGGGTCTTTTCCAATGCGGTGACTGCGGCTGTGGACTTCCCCAGTTTGACGTGGAATTGTATCACTGTAAGCGATAATCCTAGGTCCTTCGGTCGTTTCTCGAATAGAGGGAGTATCTCCTTCAGTTCAGCTGTACCCGTTTGGTTCTGGGCATGAGCTGCAGCATTGTAAACAGAAAGAACGGCCGTATTAGGTTCAGTAGATGGGTAAGGACTGTTAGAGAGCGCCTTTGCCGTAGAACGAATTACACCATCAGATTTCCGAACCAGCAGATCCGCAGAGTGGGTATTCCTAATAAGGATATTATTCTGAAAGTCGAAGAGTCTGTCGCCATCGTTGGAGGTGGGAACCTTCTGAAACTCCTTGTAAAGCAGGAAAGGGTTTGCCGGCTTTACGCTAGCAAGAACGACATTATTCTGTGCAACCTTCTTTGTTGAAAGTTCGGGGATGCTGTAAACGCAGGGTAAGCCGATGGCTTTGGTAATTCAGAGAAGTCCGTTTCACATACTCGTTAAGCGATATCTCCTTGACGAGCGATTCGGCTTCCTCTAATCTGTCCTGTTTGACCAAAACATAGAGGTGCTGCACGGTAATAGGGAGTAATTCGGCGACCTTGTCCTCCGTCGTCAAGTCCTCCGACGTTCTACATAGTTCTGAAATGTCATCAGCGAGGAAGGCCTGACACTCAGTTCCACCTAGATTTTGATCTACCAACCTTTCGCCCGCTTTAAGAGCAGTTCCCCCTTGTTCAGTTCCCCTTTTGCAATGCTCAAACAAGCTGCATTATAGGTCGTTTCGAAAGCCTCCAAATCCTCCCGCACTGGTCGATCGTGGCGAACGAACTCCGAATCACCTTTCCACTGTAACTGCACATCCGCCGCCCAAGAGTTTATGCGGAGGTCATTTTCCTCGTTACTCAATGATGCCTGCTCCTTAGATAACTCTTCGTAGATCTCGGCGGTGCGACGGAATTTCTCAGCGCGATAGCCCTAAGCAAAGCATCAAGCTATGAGTCAATACACGGTCGCCGAGTGCAAGCAAGAAGAGCAGCAACGACATACCGCTTGTGCCTCCAGATGCCTTGCGCCTCGTCCAGCACCCAGGCTGGCCGCAACCCCCATGGCCTCCTCTAATCGCCCACATTTATATAGTGCATATGCATACTCCAAAGAAGCTCTTTTCTTCAATGCATCACCACCACTTTCGAATACGCGCAGGGAGTCGTCGAATCGGTCGAGCTTCAATAGAGCGACGGCTTTGACATGTTGAGCATGGATGTCGGACTTGGACTTTGACAGAATTGTATTAGACACGTGCAGAACCTGGTCATGGTCCTCAATTGTTGCTTTTTGAAGCAACGAAGTTAGCGATGCCATTGTGAGGGTTCGATGGCCGGAAGCTGTTAGATCGAGAAGTCCAGGTGTTTTCCATTTCGGGAAAATCGGGCTTGCTGTAGATGCCAAGAATGCAGCGGAGTTGCGTGGTTGGTTGCCTTATTACATACCCCATACTCCGTATTGAAAATAATACAATACGTTGTACAGAGGTATGTACGGAGTACATATTCCAAATTCCAGTGACACACTTCTACTCTGTGTACTCGTACTTGCTGCTATGTGCTCTCAGCGAAACGGGGGTATTTTCTACAGGTTCTTGAACAGAATAAGGATCAAATCATAGTCATATACATAGAAACAGAATACAGCCAAAATGCCAAGCATTCCGAATAATCTGACAATACATTTGCCGAGGCGGAGACATTTATTACGGAATATGATACGTCCGGAATATGTAACGGAGCACGGACGTAAGATACATACATACCTTATTGCACATAGCAACGCTTACGCTGCACAGTGACATAAACAACACAGCCTACAAACGTTGAAGGTGTGTTTACGGAACATTCTTCCTTTTGCTTGCTGCAAAAGTAGATTGTACGAAATGAAAGCATGATGTCCTTGCTCTCAGGCCGTACATGTAGACTGTCGATTAGAAGATGTCAGATAATTATTCTGTACTGACATCTATGACAGCCAAACCGAAAGGCTCAACCCTGCTTACGCGGCCCTTTGAGGCCTGTCATAGGCTACGACGACGTACGTTACGTACCATACAGGGACGCTCCCGACTGTCCTTTCCCATGGTTCGGCTTGGCGGTTACTTACGGTATTATTCCGCTGTCATGTTCTCCTCATTATTACATATGACAGTACAGTACGGTTCGTGGCAATACACTCGTGTGACACAAGAGGATCTGACCCATTCCTTTGCGCCGATCGGGTGCCTCAGCGGTATTTTTGGTATTACATGCTTGTAATAAATACACTCCATAGTTATTATTATTTTTTTACCATCTCGTCTCTTCTCTCAGTCTTTCTTTGCCCCAAAAGATGCTTCCCCCCTCTTCCCTTGACTGCACTTTCTCCCTCTCTGCCCTCGTCAAAGTGCATAATGCTATTCAAGGTCGGGGGCAACTCACACCCCTCTAGTGCTTCCTGGACATTGACCAAAAAGATCCGATCCTTCATCACCGCGTTCCTCCTAATTGCGTGTGTCCTCACGTTTACGCTATGGCCGGAACCCAAAGTGGTAAACATACCATCACCAGATCCTACCGTTAACATCACCGTATCGCCCGATATTAGCTGCGATAGCTTGGATTTGGAGACTCTCTATGGACTCGGAGTTCGCAGGCTAGCCAAATATACCCAGCGCGAGGTGATTGCGTATGAGTCGCCGTCAATCGACAGACTATCCACGGTACAACGTATCAACACGCCGTTGCTGGAAACAAACAGGAAACCGACGGCTGAGACGACGCGGCCGGAAGGCGTGGAGTCGCAGGATCGCTGCTTGGATCCCGTTCCGATTAAAGTGCAAGTGCCGGTTATACCCCAGCGTGCGGATGCGTCGCACGTCGACTTTGGAGTCGCGACTACGGTGGCGCGCTTGGACGCGTCGCTAGCTGCGTTCTCTCACTGGGCTAGTTATACAAACGCACGCATTTTTGCTCTTGTCGAACCTGATAACCGGCAGGCCGAAGTGCAGGCCAAAGCAGATGCTCTTGGGATCAATCTGATCATGACTAGGTCGCACGAGCCTTACAACCATCGCTACTTCTTGCTGATTAGACATCTCGCCCACAATGCGAGGGACCGAACACGATGGTCCTGTATCATCGACGATGATACGTTTTTCATGTCCATGACTAATTTGGTGCAAGCGTTGAGCAAACACGACGATTCCAAACCGGTCTATCTCGGAGGGATTTCGGAGAGTGTTGCACAAGTTGGGGTCTTTGGGCTGATGGGCTTCGGGGGCGCAGGTGTCTTCTTGTCCCGCCCTCTCCTTACCCAACTTGACGCCGTTTTCGACTCGTGTCAGACGATGGACCTCTCCGGTGACCAGAAAATTTCCTACTGCATTTACCAAAACACCGATACGAGGCTCACTATCGAACACGGTCTTCACCAACTGGACACATTCGGCGATTTATCGGGTTTCTTTGAAGCGACAGGTCGTGAACTCCCGCTATCGGTCCATCACTGGAAGTCCTGGTTCGACACCGACATGACCAAGCTCAGTGCTATTTCGGAGATTTGCGGGGATACCTGTCTCTTGGGCCAGTGGATGTTTAGTGACAAATGGATCCTGACAAACGGGTACTCGGTCATTCAGTATAGCAACAAGATCGATCCGGATGACAAAGCCATGGAGAAGACATGGGATAATCACAACGGCGCCACATTCGAGTCGTATTTCCACGAGTTCGGTCCGCTTCGTGAGAAGGACAGGAAGAAGTTCAGTTACAGACTACACGATGCCACGGTGGAGAATGGGCAGGTCCGCCAGTGGTATATTCATAAAGACTCTTCCAAGGGAGATCAAGTTCTCGAATTGATTTGGCGAAAGGGGTGATTGATTGATTGATTCTTTTCTTACGTCGATTTCGAGTCGCGAGTTGTTTTCTTTGCGGGTCATGATACCATGGGATTTGTTATCTGTTGCTCTTTACGGAGTATATCATCTATTCTGCTTTCCTTCCTTTGATCTATTCACTGTAAATATGCCTTCGTTGTTGTGGTGTCTATCTTTTGTTATACTAATGTAGATAGGGAATCCTCGATACTAATGAATCAGTCCTTGCATGCCTTTGTCTTCATAATCACTTCGAACAACCCATTGTCTTGAAGAATAGACGGAGCACGCCTAAAGGACAACGGAAGCAACAAAGACAACCAAACCCATATAACAAGACAAGGCAAGCCCTTATCCCAATCTCTTTACATGCACCCATTATTAACCTGAATCCAATTGTACAGTATACATTTCACTATACCAATTCACAAGTTGACAAGCCCATTGAAATCTGACACCATGCTATCCCATCACAGCAAACACCGAGCCTCGACAACTACTTCAACAACAACAACAAAAACAACCCACAAAGCCCACCCCCAAGCGCAACAGCAAGAACAAAGCCACCCCACCATCGCCGCCCTCTGCCAACAATGCAACCTCCTCTTCTGCGAAATCCTGCACCACGTCTCCATCATCGCCGCAACCTCCAACTCCCACCCCTCCACGAACCACAGGGGCTACAACCACGACCAACTGGTCGGGGCGTATGCCAGCTTCCGGGCCGTCTGTCAGGGACTCAGGGTTTATGGGCGCGGTGAGTGGAATGGAAAGAGTAAGGGGATGATGATGGGGATGGGGAAGGGGAAGAAAGAGGAGGATGCGGTAAAGGAGGAGGAGACGGTAGAGAAGAAGATCGAACGGTGTTATCATCTCGATGGGTTATCTGGGTTTGTTCTCTGGCGGTTCAAAGATTGCTTGCGGGGTGTTATTCGGGGGTTAGAGGAGGGTGAGTTTTGTTAATTCTTTCCTTTCCTATCAATAATATCTTCAAGTGGGTTTTGGAGGGATTTGAAGGGGTCTAGTTTAGTACTAACGCATCGAACAGTAAAACCCGTAATAACGAAACAAGCTCAACGAAAGGTCCTCGTCGAGAATCTCATGAATCACCACAACCACAACCACAATGACAACGAGACCAAGGGCAAAATGGACATCAACACCCTCCAGACCAAAATGGCCGAAGATCCGGATCTGGCTTGGTTCGAGAAGTTTCTAACAGAGAGCTCTCTGCGGTGTATCGTTAAGGGGACTGGGTTTTTGGAGGAGATGGCGGGGGATGTAATGAGGAGGGTGAAGAAGGGGGTTGAGTTGAGTTGAGGCTTGACTTAGCTTAGGGGAGGGTATCCCGGTAACTGGGGGGTGGTGACTTTGCATTTGTGGTGTCGTTGGCTTGGTTTTTTGTATATGTGCTTGTTTACATACGGATTAATTGATACTGTGTTCAAGGTTTTGGAGTATCATACCTATGGCGTTTTGCTGTTTAATTTTATGTAGGGGGTTTTGGTTTGGGGTTAGGGTTGGTTTTTTGTTAGTAACCCTAACATCAATGAGAGAATAACAAAATTCAATGGTAAGTTTTCATGTCTACTTGGCCACTTCCAGCAATAACATACAATACTTATTATATTGATATAGATAAGGTTCCCCGTGAAATATATACAGCTGTATCATAGTCGATGGGTTGTTGGCATAATATCAGCTCAAGCATGCGTGAACTCGTTGTAGCTATTGTTGAAGTGCTTCATACTCTCAATGTCGGTATGGGCATCGAACTGATAGCTACCCCGTAAGAAGCGCCGTAACGGCGCCAGTTAATTTATTCTACCAGCATATCAAGATGCCAATATGGAGACTCAGTAGTGCTAAGCCTGCAACAGACCTGCAATTGACAATTCTTGCAAAACGCCTGAAACAAATTGATGGCATTGAAAGTTGACAATGGCAGTATGCATAAACCGGAACGACCCTAAATCCCTTTCGTTCATCTTCTTTGGGCTATGTGATGCCCCTTGTCTTCCCTTTTCTTTCAATGTTTCTTTGCATACCTACCTGCTTGGTATATACTCGTAACAATGCCCTTTGTCTCGTGCTAACGGAAACGGACAAACCCATTATGAGCCCTAAACCCTGAGACCACCAGACAAAGCAAGCATACTCACCCCTCGAACCCGAGCAGACTTATAAGTAATCTAGCATCCCCGTCAAGGTACAGTACCAGCCGCCACCATCAATCAAATCCACTATCGAACATCGATCACATCTAACAATCCCATTCCCAATCCCAATCCACGACCGACCAATTGAACAAACGAGCCAGTACGGGACAGTAGGTAAGCCAAAAGCAACCAAACCAGCCAATTAACAATATGACCGACGACCTCCGAGTTGCCGACCTAACCAAGCTCTGCGACCTCCGCCTCCAAAACGCCATCGACGCCAGCAACTACATCTTCCGCGGCCGCATCACGACCCGTGTTCTGGACATCTACGAGCGGTTCCGGAAGATGACTGTCGAGGTCGGGGCGCAGAAGGAGGGGAAGCAGTCGTTTGAGGAGGTCTGGATGAAAGAGCAGGGTATTGGTGGGTGTAGTTTGGTTGGTGATGTGATGAGGTATTTGAAATGTATTCGGAGGTATTTGGATGAGAGTGAGTTGAGTTGAGTTCTTTATGCGTTTTTCCCCTTTCCCCCGCCCCGGGTCTGTTTAGACTTGGATGTTATGTTTTTGTTAATTTCTTTCATTGGGTTTGGCTAACTGGTTGTCAATCTGTCTGTCTTGTTTGTTAGCTATTATGATCTTGACTGGTGAGAATCTTTGTGATGAGCTTACTGGTGATTGTAGGACTGTTGCTGACTATGCGCGGGTTCGTGGGTCGGTGATTAATTCGTATCTTGACAAGGTTGAGTGTCGGATTGTTGATATTTTGAATGCCGTTGAGGATGAGCGTTTCCTTAACGAGGGCACGGATGAGGATTTGCTTTCGGATTGAGTTGTTTGCTGTTGGTTTTTGTCTTTGGACTCGGTTGTTTGCTCGTAATTCGTCTTTCTCTTGATTCATTTTGTTTGTTGTGTCCGTAATCATAGGTTTCTATATGCAAGATAACGTCGTTCACAAGTTGACACACTACGCAACCTTCCTAGATCATAAACTCGAACGATCTGTCTCCTTTTCCAGCTGGGATGGCATTGACATTGTTGTCGTAAAGCGTTCGCTCGAAGAATCTCACGCGACCTTGCTCAGTCACGAGGATTATCGTCTGCTTCTGGGTGCCGTATGCACCACGTGTGTAGTGGTGTTTTAGTCGATCGTTCTCATTCAGAGACTCAACCGGCACTTTAGCCTCGATGCACGCAGCGGCAACCTCGTCATCAGGCTCATCCCGAGCCCCAATCACCGGAATAAAAATGCTCTCTTTGAGCAAATTGAGATAAGTCTCTGTAGCCGCACCCTCAGAAAGCCTCGGTAGAGTATCAGTACTCAGCACCCGAAGCAGCCTAGAAATAAGACCATCCTCATCCTCCCCAGCCGTCACATGAGCATCGATAGCCGCCTTCGTTAACTTTTCTCCCTCGATAATCTTGGGCCACGTCCGATCCCCAAAAGCCGTATTACTGAGCCCAATCGTCTGACCCCGGTCCGTAGCAACCCAGGTAATCTGATCCGGGTTGGCGGATCGGTTAGATACGATGGCCAGGGGTTCGTTCACGTGGCCGCAGACGAGACTGAACCCGCCAACATGCTGCGGGATCTCGCTGGCGACCATTTCGTTGACAAATTCCCGCGTGCTATGTGGCTCGTGCTCATGGTGGTCTGGGTCTGGGTTTGGGTTTGGGGATGGGGATGGGGATGGGGATGACGTTAGCCAGGCGTTGACGATGGCGCCGCGGCTGTGTGCGCCTATTGCGTTGGCTGGGGTGGCTTCTCGGTAGTTTGTTAGGACGGCTACTTTGCCCTGTCGCGTGATGCCCATCCAGGTTCCGTTGGTGGTTCGGGCTAGGTCCCGTGCGCCAAGGATGTGGTTGTCGGGGTGTGGCCACCAGTCGGCGGCGGATGTAGGCCGACGGAGGTATTCCTATGTAGGATTGGATTAGAGGTGGTTTTGTGGTGACATAGAAGGGTAGAAGGCATACATACATCTCGATTGTCGAGTATGATTAGGGAATAGGAAGGATGAGCAGTGGATATGAGTGCGATGCACATTTCGCTGTGGCACTAAGACTCACTTCAAGATTACTATGATAAATACTATCCTCTTGGAAAGAGTGAGATTATGTCTAAACAGAGTCCGACTCAGAGATCTTATATCGTAGCACTTACAACGTACGTATGATATGATTCATGCCAACATGAAGCCGAAGGAAGATCAGGTTATCGTAGCCGATGATGATATCCCGTGATTCTATGTATCTTTCTATACGCCTCTTCCTTCTGCAGTCTGTACAACTCCGTCTGAGTCTCCAAGAAGAAGGATTATGCTGTGTCTCTCTAACATTCCAAATCAAATGCCGTGGTCGTGCTTGGTCTCTTTCATTCTGAGCCGCAAACTCAGACTCAGCGCAGAATCCTATTACTCAACGCCGCCCTAACAACTAGCCTTATCCTTTGTCAGGTCGGATTCAGCTCGGAGTTGTCCGTCAAAGTTTCCTTTTCCGTTTCCTCTTTCTGTCTTGAAGTTGAATCCTTCTAGAGAATCGCAGAATCGCAGAATCGTCGTGGATTGCAAGTTTCCTGCTGGTACATACATACATACATAGCTTTTTTTCGCGTTCATCCATACGTAACTCGTCGCAGCAGCTCCGATAAGATCAATCAGAGCTGTTCGGAGCTTCGTACCAAACTTTCCATCTGCAGGGATCCTTCTTCCTTTAATTCTTCAGTCTTCACGCAACGCTCTGGGATTGACAGACTGGAATCTTTTTTTTTTTCTTCCTGGAGCGAGAAGCCATTATGTTTGGGATATTTGCGGATTTGCTATCGTAAGTTGTTCATGTTGGATCGCCCTTTCCGGTATCTGGGTACCTGGGTATCTGGTATCTGCGATCTGGGGCAATGTATCCGATGGATTCCGGAATTGCTATTCGCTAATGCTTCTTATACAGCTCTGTTATCACGATTCTCATTCCTGCTTTTGCTTCATTCAAGGCTCTTCGTTCGCCGAATCCATCGCAGCTAGCACCATGGTTAATGTACTGGGTAGTTTTGTCTGGTGTTCTGTTGGCAGAGTCGTGGACCGTGTTCATCTTGGGATGGTATGCATGATGGAGCGTCCTTGTTTATGTGACATCAGAGGACAAACTGACAGTTATCTCTCCGGTAAAACAAAAAGGCTTCCGTTCTACAGCTGGATCCGCCTCGGGTTCATGGCGTACCTCGTACTACCGCAGACGCAAGGAGCGCAGGTTCTGTACATGCAATACGTCGAACCGTTCCTGCGCGAGCATGAGCGGGATATCGAAGAGCTTATCTCCCGGTCGCATGAGCGCGCGAAGGCTCTGGGCCTTCAGTATTTCTACCGGGCCATTGACTTGATTCGGGAGAAAGTTTTGGGCCTACCCCCGCAACGTCCTGCGCAACCTCCACCGTCCAGCGCGACATCGTATGCCCAATCGCTGCTATCGTGCATTCCCCTGCCTACGAATACCGGGACGGATACTACAGCACCTGCAGGAGATTGGTTGTCCAGCATTGGGTCTAGTTTGGCGGCGATGACGTCAACAGGTCAGAGTAGAGAAGCGCGAGGGGAAGACCAGTCCGCCAGAGGAGGATTGTCGCCTCGTGACATAGCGAGCATGCCGCGGGCGGAGAAGATTCGATTGATATCATCGCAGCGCGAATTGTTGAAGGTGCTCGGGTCAGCATTGAGCAAAGAGGAATTGGAGCTGGGAGACGAGGAGATGACGAGCGATGAGTCTGGGGAAGGAGAGCCGTTGAGGGAGAACCGCAGTGAGAACTCCTTCCAACACGTCGAACCAGAGGACATACCGGGGCCGTTCGCAGGACGACGCGACCCGATGGAAGAGAGACCGCGAACCAGCGGCGGCGGATGGGGGTCGGGATGGTTTGGGTACGGACCAGCAGCGGGATCGCATGTTCGACCAAGGACGTAGGCTGGGTAAGTAACTGTAACTTGGCGGGCAAAATAGCATATGAGCAGGGCTTTGGTTCTTGGTTCTCTTTGTTGCTGTTGTTGTTGTTGTTGCTTTGTTCAAAGGATGGTATTACTATGGACTCGTGAGCGTCAAACAGTAGTTAGAGTAATAGAGAAAATTCCTTCTTTGTGAAGGCATAGCCTAGAAGACTTCCAAGTTCCAACTTGGGGTGGTAACTTGTAGGTAAGCATTAAGCAAGCGACGTGCAACAGGCAGTAACAGTTGGGCTGCCTTGGAGACCACACAAATAGGATAATTTCAGCCCTTAAAAATTCTTTTTTTCTTTTTTTCTTCTCTTTCTTTTCTTCCTTCAAGAAACAACTTCAATAATAAGGAAAAGAACAACTGCAAAAGATTCCATTCCGACTGCTGCCCACTGGTTGCCACGTGACGACACCTTGTGTAAGCCGTTGTTCTTCGTCTTTTTTCATCTTTTTTTCTTTTTTTTTTCCTCTTTTTTTCTTCAGTAAATTTCTTACTCCTTCAACTCTCGACGGAGTTTGAATTTCTCTAATTATAAATCCAGTACCAGTCAAAGTAGTAGACCGTGTGCCTTCATTCACGTCTTCCTCCTCTTTGCTTCGTGTCGTTGTCGCGTCGGGAGGATTTTTTTCTTAGTTTATTTTAGAGAGAGAATCCGTTCCGAAAAGTTTTTTTTTTTTTTTTTTT
>HG983354.1:134822-149866 GCA_900006255.1 Xeromyces bisporus
CCGTTCCGAAAAGTTTTTTTTTTTTTTTTTTTTTTTTTTTTTCCCACAACGAAAGAAAAGCCATCTTGATATCACTCTCGGTCATCCTTTTTCTCTCTCTTTTCCAACCTTCTTACCATTTTCCCTTTCCCCCTTGCGAATTCCACCTTCGCATATTTATCCTGTCTAATGACCTCGATCCCTCCAAAGTCAGGTCTTCAGCCTCATCAAGGTCAGAGTAACGCCAACCAGGCTTCCACGCCGTCGTTCGCGAACTCCGCCAAATCTCCCGTTCCCGTGCCTACTACTACTACTACTACTACTACTACTACTACTTCGTCCTCGTCCTCCAACTCCTCCGCCGCCCCCAAGAAGTCTGCGACGGACTCGACCGCCGCTCCCGTCACCGTGGACGGCTCCGCGCATCATGGAAATTCGGCTTCAGGTTCTACTGTGAACGCTAAACCCATGCAGCAGCAGCAGCAGCAGCAGACCCAGTCGTCGTCGGGTGTGACCATTGTCAATGGTGCCCCTTCTTCATCCGCTCCTACCACCAACAATAACAATACTACTACTACCACTCACCACGGCGACCACTCCCGAAAACCTTCCGTGACTATCACGTCTGCTGGTGCGTCGGGTTATATGCCTAATGGCGCTGGTCCTTCGTCTACTCGTCCCAACAGTCTTCAGTTCGGTTCTCTAAACCAGCAGTCCTCTCCCAATATGGGTGGTCCTGCCGGTCTTGCCAACCAGCAGCAACAACAACAGCAACAACAACAACAGTCTGGCTTGGGTGTGGCTGCTTCCAACACGAACCCTCGAGTTACCTCGCCTCAGACATCCCCTTCTCCCATCCCACAACCTGCCTCGAGTGGTGGTCGTCCGCCTTCCACATATCATGCTCAGGGAAATGGGCCCAGTTTTGGAAGCTTTGCTGAGAGGGGTGAGACGAACGTATGTTTACTTTTTTTTCTGTTTTGTTTATCTTTTTCTACATATATATATATATATATATATATATATATAGTTCAACGCTGACTGACTTTAAGCGACAGATGCGTCCTCAGGGCTCCCTAGGACCCGGTCCTCAACCTACCCACCTTAGACGCCAATCGTCGCAGTCGACCCATCATGATATGAACCATTTTGGAAATGGCCCTGGACGTGGCGGCTATGGTGGTCGTGGACGTGGTTATTCTCAATCTGGCTACCAGGGGCAGATGCCCTACTCGCCGGGCCCCGGCTTTCGTTCAACTCCCAACCATCCTCGAGGTGGACACGGCATGGGTCCTCAGTTCCACGGTCACAACCAGGGACGCCCCATCCACCATTTCCCTAACTCCCCCCATCAACCAAACCGCAGCCCGGCTCTTGCCAACGCACATCCTGTGACTCCGCAGATGAACCAAGTACCCATGGCGCAGATGCCTCCTCAGCCCTATGCTGCTTTTGGACAACATATGGGACCCCAACCTGTGAGGATTCACCCACCTTACTCCCGCAAATTCTCCGGTCGCCAGTCAAATTTCAAGAGAAAGAACGGATTTCGTTTCTCATCTGCCCCTCACTTTCCCCCTCGTCATCCTTTCCCTTCTCCCCAGATCACCCCTTCGTCATCTTCGTCATCTGCTTCTATTCCCCATTCACCCCCACATCTGGCGCCCGGAAACGGTCACTTGGAGCACTTTCTAACCATGAATAACAACCAGGGCTTCGCACATGCCTATGATCCAAACTACGCTTATTACAACCCCGCCTACGCGATGCAGCAAATGCAGTATATGCCTCCGCCCTCGCCGCAACCTCGTCCTGGAATCCCCTATGCCGGACAACCGCCGTACATGCAGAGCCAGTTCCCCGTCCAACCTCCTCCGCCACAGGCGACACCCTTGTCTCGTACTTCCTCGCAGGTTTCAAACGATAGGCCAGCTTCCAGCCTAGGGGGCCAACCGTCTCCCATGCCCGTCGCTCCGGCGCATGCTCACAGACCCTCCAACAGTCCTGCTTCCAAGTCTCAGTTCGCTGTTCCTAGGAAGAGCGCCGCCATCACGATCAGGGATCCTGGCAGTGGTGCCGTAAAGACCTTCGATAAGACACCTTCCTCACCTGCTCGTGGCGCTCCTTCTCCCGTGAAGGCGGCTGCCTCGCCTACACCGACTCCGCCGGCGGTCAGCGCCGAGCAAGCTGGCCATGGCCGAACCGAGAGCTCGACCAAGAACGAACAGTCGGCCGAAGAGAAGAGGAAGGCGCTGCTTGATGCTGTCAAACTCAAGAAGGAACAAGATGAGGCCGAGGAGGCCCGTCAGAAGAAGGAGCAAGAGGACGAGTCTTCTCGGAAGAAGAAGGAGGAAGAAGAAGCTGCGGCTCGGAAGAAGGAAGAAGAAGAAGCGGCCGCACGGAAGCAAAAAGAAGAAGAGGAGTCGGCGGCTCGCAAGAAGAAGGAGGATGAAGAGCAGGCCGCGCGTAAGGCGAAGGAAGAGGAAGAGGCCAAGGCGGCTGCTGAACAGCCCAAGAAGGAGCCTGCCCCGGCGCCGGCGCCTGCCCCCGCCAGTGACGAGCCTGATTTTGATGCCATCGAGCGGGAGATGGCCGAGGCCGAGGCTAAGGAAGCTGCTATGGAAGAAGAATACCAGCGCAAGAAGAAGGCCGAGAAGGAGGCTAAAGAAAAGGCCGAGGAAGAGGCATATATTGCCAATATGAAGAATGCAGAGCGGGAAGCCGAGGCCGAAGAGGAAGCCAAGGCTGCTAAGAAGAAGCAGGAGGCCACAGATGACGACGCCGCCAAGAAGGATGCATTCGCATCTCTCAAGAAGGGTGGATGGCCCGCGAGCGCGAGCTCAACGCCCACGGATGATCGCGCCGCCACGCCCGTTTCGGATGCGTCTTCTTCCATGGGACCGCCAGGGAAGCCTGCTAGCACGGCGGCCAAGCGCGATAAGCCCGCTGCGCTCAAGTTGGAAACTCCCAAGGCCGGGGAACCACCGCAGCCCAGTGCAGCTATGAAGGCTCTCCATAACGCTCGCTTCATCGAAGACCTGAGCAAGGTCAGCTACCCGCCCTCCGTTGCTGCGCCGAATCCGGCCTTGAACGAGAACGTCCCTGCGAATCGCAAGTTCCACTACAACAAGGAATTCCTGTTGCAGTTCCAGAACGTGTTCAAGGATAAGCCTTCGGTGGATTGGGATACCCGCGTAAAGGAAACTGTCGGCGAGGGCGATGCATCGGCTCGACCGCAGTCTGCTCGTACGCCTGGAATGGGAAGTAGGGGCAGTTCCCGCCAGGGTATGATGCCTCCTCAACCGTTCACCATGGGTATGTTTGGTCAATCACCCAGGCATGGCATGGGTCCTGCAACGCCATCTGAACAGCGCTTTGCCTTGTCCGAACAGCGCATTGCCATGTCGAATGCCGCTCGTACCGTCTCCATGGGACCCAACCCGTTCAACTTCGGTCCTGGACGTGGCATGGGTATGGGCTCTCCTGCCATGAGTCGCACCAACTCTGCTAATGCAATGGGAGCCATGGGACCTGGCCGGGTACCCTCTGGCGGTGGCAGTCGTGCCGGAACTGGCAGCAGACGAGGTGGAGGCGGCGGTGGAAAGAAGAAGGAAGAGGAGACCAACAAGAACATGCCTCTTACCGCCGGAATGGACCTCAAGCCCCTTCAAACATCTTCTACCGGTTGGAAGCCCCGTGTTGCTCAAGGTGTCACGCCTGGGCCGACTCCTGGTGTTGAACGTCTGTCGCCTGAGATGGTGCAGCGTAAGGTCAAGGCTGCTCTCAACAAGATGACACCTGAGAAGTTCGACAGGATTGCGGCTCAAATCCTCGAGATCGTCTCGCAGTCCAAGGATGAGAGTGACGGGCGAACCTTGCGCCAGGTCATTCAACTTACGTTTGAGAAGGCCACTGACGAAGCCCACTGGTCGCCAATGTACGCCAAGTTCTGCAAGGTCATGCTTGAGACCATGAGCCCGGAGATCAAGGACGAGAGTATCCACGACAGGAACGGAAACGTGGTGTTTGGTGGTAACCTCTTCCGCAAGTACCTGCTCAACCGCTGCCAGGAAGAATTCGAACGGGGCTGGAAGGTTAACCTTCCACCTAAACCCGAGGGTGACACGGAAGAAGCTGCCATGATGTCTGACGAGTACTATGCTGCGGCTGCTGCCAAGCGTCGTGGTCTTGGTCTGGTCAAGTTTATTGGTGAGCTGTACAAGCTCGGCATGTTGACGGAACGTATTATGCACGAGTGTGTCAAGAAATTGGTTGACTACGAGGGTGTCCCCGACGAGGCTGAAGTTGAGAGCTTGACCAGCCTACTCCGTACCATTGGTGCTAGCTTGGATGCTTCTGAAAGGGGCCACGGGCTGATGGATGCCTACTTCTTGCGTATCAGCATGATGGAGCAGACGCCTGATCTCCCAAGCAGAACGAAATTCATGCTCATGGTATGTTTAATCTGTCTGTTCTGCGTCTTTTTTTAAGGTGGTGTTTTGTATTAACTCTCGGTTTACAGGATATTATCGATCTCCGACGTGCCGGCTGGGCATCTAAGGATGCTGACAAGGGTCCCAAGACAATTCACGAGATCAGAGAATCGGTAAGTCATTTGAGCCCCTGAATCCACTTCATGATTAAGTATGATGAGCTAACCACCTTGTACAGGCTGCACGGTCGCAACAAGAGGCCGAGATGGAACGCATGCGCCAACAAGCCAGCCGTGGCGGTGGTGGTCGACCAACCATGGGCCGTGGAGATGCTCGCAACTTTGGTGGATTTGGACAGCAGGCGCCTCCACCAGACTATGCTTCGAGCAAGGTTGGCAGCGATGACCTGCGTCGTCTTCGGACCGCCAGAACCACGAACCAGCCCATGTCGTTTGGACCATCCAGCATGCTTGGCTCGCGCAGCAACAGTGGCCGCAGAAACCTGGGTCCAGGTGGTAACCTGGTGCGTGGCAGCGATGACAGCCGATCCAGCAGCCGAACTGGTACTCCTCCTACGGGGAAGAAGGACGAAAAGGAGGGAACGTCCTCTATTAATGCATACAGGTAAGGCGACCGCCATCTAAAATTCGTCTTTTTTAATATGCTTTGCATAGCTAAGAGAATATTTCCTCCTTTCCTTTCTTGTTTTTGCGAATGTAAAGAAAGTGAAAGAACATAAATACTGATGGCATTGTTGTATATAGTGCCTTGGCCGATTTAGGAGACATGGGTACTTCACCTCCGTCGAATTCTACCTCTCCCAACCTAACAAAAGCCGTTCCCACGGTTGACCGTCGATTGTCGAATACTCCGTCCAAGGACGGTGAGCGTCCCGCATAGAGAGCATGATATTTTTTTTCTTCGTTTCCTTTACTTTTTGAAGCTGTATAAAAGGGAAATAAAGAGAGAGAGAGAGAGAGGAGATGCGAATCAAAAAGATTTCTTCTAAGCTTTGTCAAATCAATTCATTCCAATTCTTTTTATCCCTTTTTTCTAACCTTTATTTCTCTTCTTCTTCTTCTTCTTTGGAAAGACCATGGAATGGATCTCTGTGTCTTTTGTTTTTGTCTTTATTTTTCTTGTTTATTTTATTTCCCTTCTTCTTTCTCGGGGTTATGGTGTTTTGATTCTTGCTGTTGTTTGTTGTTTGTTGTTTCCTTTAACTAGGTATAGCTGGCATTGATTGATATTGATTCATGAGACCAGTTTCATCTTCTCTCTACCAGGACAGATTTGTATGCAAGAAGCCCGACACGAGTTAGGAGTTTGCTGGATATCCCTGCTCACCGTTAGCTGGCCTTTAGAGTATGTACGTCCGTAGACTGTATGATAGCTATGCATACTCCTCAAACACGTATTTTCCACCTAGTTCTCGAACTTCTCTGTCCCCATCGGACATCCTCGCCTTCGTCAAACCAAATCGACGAAGTCGGAAGATATAACCAGCCCCCCGATATATTTCCCGAACGTACGAGCAGGCTTGGCACAATCTCGCCCCTCTCATTGGCCCGGCCCGTCATCATCCAGGTGTTTGTTGTGCACGCCGCGCGGGTGCACAGTCGCGGGTGCACAGTCGCGGTTCGCGAAGCGACATCCTCTCGTCTTTCCATTCACGAAACGAACATATGATAGTCACTACCATTACTCCGTACTCAGGGCCTGCCGTTCGCCGTTCGGCCTTCGGGTCGGCCGTGGCCAGCCTCCAACCTCCAACCTCCAGGACCCAGGTGGTCTTATCATTTGGGCAATGGGGCCTTGGAAGTTGGTACATACATACCTAGGTATATCGTATGCCATGTCGTCAATGCTGACAGTCGACAGTCGGCAGTCGGCAGTTGAGTCTCGAGTCTCGACACTCGCTAAATGACGCCGGACACCTCGCCTCACCCAGACAGGGGGCCAGTGACACCCACACGGTACCGGTATTGGCCACTGCCGCATGAATAAATAAACATCATTAAGTTGACATTAACTAATTTGAAGCTTCTGGGTTATCAATATGATACATTGATACATACACCAAGGTCCAACTGGTAGGTATCACTTAGGTATTCCGGCTGGCTGGAGCCTGAGTCCTGAGTCCTGAGTCCTGACAGTGCTGTTGGGGCTTGGGAGAGATTCCGAGAGAGTCGTATGGATACCTACCGGTAACTTACCTAAAAGAAAGAAATCGGGGCCTCGATGCTGGTAGGTACATACATATCATATATCATAATCGGATTCGACCTAGTCCGTTGACAGTGGCAGGTTGCAGTCAGGACACAGGAGAGTGTCTATACTTGTACTGTGGAGATAGCCATTCCAGCGCTATCTTAGCAGCGTCTGCAGAGTGAAGCTGTGGGTATGATAGCTTGGTATCCCTACATACTACCTAATTGATAGCCTGGCAGGTGGTCTGAAGGTCTGAAAGGTGCGGCTTTTAGAGCTAGTTGCTAGCTGGTGGGAAAAGCGCATCTTCATCTTCAACGAAAGGAGAGAGGAGAGAGGACTTCGTGCGCATGTGCATGTGCGCTTGAGTCGCTTCCTTTCTTTTTAACCGAGTTTGGGA
Organism: Xeromyces bisporus; assembly: GCA_900006255.1. NCBI lineage: Eukaryota > Fungi > Ascomycota > Eurotiomycetes > Eurotiales > Aspergillaceae > Xeromyces > Xeromyces bisporus. The sequence goes on from HG983354.1 coordinate 141,843, forward strand.
AGTACATGTAGGATGAGGACATGGACTTCGATATAGACCAGCGGGTGGAGTGGGTGAAGCCGCCAGCGCCCAGACTCCAGAGGGCCAGGGCTTGCTTGCTTCGGATGAGCAAGAGCGGACTCGCTGTTCTTTTGTGTCTGAAGCATTGATAGGTATGTACTTCCTCATGCTTGGTTTCATTTGACGAGGGACTTTTCATAATGATTCAGTCGGTCAGAAGTTAGGGCATGTACAACACGGGAGGGATATGTGCTTCTTTCTTTTCATTATCACGGCGTTGTGCAACTTGCAATACAACGCATTCCTGGCACGGCTCCAATGTCCAGGACTCCAGATTAGCCCTATCGCGGGTTCATCATTACGACCAATCTCTGATACCGTCAACACAACTCAACACAGTCAATCAGTCAGTCAATCAATCAATCGTCAAATGTCAGTCCTCGCGTCATTCCTCGAATGAAACCTACATCACCACCGCACTGCACCGTACAACCCCCCAGAAACCGACAACCTATCATCCAACTTCTCATCAATCCTCCCCAACAGCGCCATAATCCGATCCACCTTATCCTTCAACTCCGCGGTCTCCTCGACCTGTCTCGCGCAGCTAGCTTTCAGCTCTGCGGTGTCGCGTTCTTGTCTTTCGCAGCTGGCGAGTATTAGGGAGAGTCTTTCGTGCTGTGGGATATCATAGGATATGGGATGTTGTTATTATTTAGCAATTGCCTCAATCAATCGATCGATCAATCAATTATGTTGTGGGGTTGGGTTGGGTTTTTTGGTATTATGTGAATGAATGGTCTGGTTCGAGTTGGGTCGGTTGGTTGGGTTGATTTGCTTACTTACAAGGTCATCATCGTTGAATCTGATACGTACCATATTGATACCCAGGATTCGTTAGTTATTAGCACAAATTGATTGATACCGTACATCGAGACAAGCTTGGATCAATTCTGAACTGTTCAATGTTGTCATGTTCAATGTTGCTGTTCACTTACCTCGAACACCTACACGGCTGCGGCTGTTGCGTAACCGTACCATGTGAAGTGCCAGTGCTAGCGCTGGACACAGAAGACGAGCGCGATGGCGACTGAGGCGATAAGGGACCGCAGGTTTCGTAGAAGGATGGCATTGTTGTTGTTGTTTCGTAGACGGTGAGGTGAATGAATAAGTGCTTGATCGGTAATTGGATTTGGATGGAATGGACGTTTGAGGTTGGACGTGGGAATGTGTTTGGAGGAACCTTAGAGAGACGATGCGATGCGATGATGAGGATGAGTGAGGACAGTGGACGAGGGCGGTTGGATTTTTAAGCGAATTGTGCGTTGATCGATTCGTACGCCATCGTACGCCCGACTCAGGACCTGTCGCGCGATATCGCGCGATTGACTCTCCTGCTGCAGATGTGTGGCTCGGAAGTATCCGCGTAGCCATGAGATCATTGACCAATGAGTGTCGTCAGTTTGTATATAAGTATGCACGTGACCGCGCGGATACTTCTGGCGCTCAGCTCCATAGTGTATGCTGTAGCGGTGGTTAGGGCTGGGTCTGCCATTGAACCGTCGTCGTTCGCAAGCATTTGTCTTCAGCGTCATGCTATGCAATAAATAACCATATGTGCATTGAGCGCTCGACAAAACTTGTATCGTAAATTCATTCATGCTCTATTGTCATTCGTTTATAATGATAATAACAAACCCAGGCTAATGAACACGCCAGCAAGTATACAATCATCACCCTTCTAGAATCAGATGCCTTTTGTTTCCACGCATTGCAATGCAAATTGAGGGGACGCATAGAAAAAGAGGAACATGAAAAAGAACAGACAGCATATAAAGACCTGAGTTGAAAAGGATCTTTTAGCAACCAACCGCCAGCTCATCGAGGGAGAATGAAAAACGGACGATGTCGAGTAATCCAAGCCAAACTGCTAGAAGAGTGTCTCAGAGCTTCCAGTTTGTATGGTCTCATCGTACCATTGTGACGTGGCCCCCTGCTATCAATAATGTGGCTCCTTGCATCAATTCCAACCATAACAGGAACAACAGATCGTAAGGTCGTCGTAAGGTCGGACCTGGCCCAACAGCAATAGCTGCCAACGCGCAAATTTATCACTCGTCCTGAGCTTTACTTTGATCACTGGAGTTATGTTCGGTGACGATGACTGGGATGTTCACTTTGGAATCTCTTGGATCCTCCTCGACAGGCGACTTCTCTTCTATGTGCTCCTCCGATCTATTCTCTTCATCGGGGTCATCAGGCGCATCAGGCCGCAGAGTAGAAGAGCTACTACTGGCCAAAGACCCACTGGCTTGGTTCGGCAACAATCTATCACCATACCGAGTCAAAGATAGATCATCATTCTTGCTTATGTCATTCTCGACAAATTCGCTATCCGTAGCTTCGGAACCTTCAGCATGAGCCTTCTTCAGATCTGCGTCTAAGGAATTCCATATGGCTGAAGAAGTAGCCTCGTGTTCGTCATTATTGACACTGGCCGGTTCGGACGGAGTTGAGAGAGAAGTCCGGGAGTTCGGATAAGAAGGAGGTAAACCTAAAGCTTTGGCTACAGCTGCCTCTTCGTCCGGGAGTCTAGATACGTTGCTGTCGGAGCTGGAGTTAAGATTTAAGAAGCGCTTTCCTCGCCGCTCGCTCATTTCCATGAGATGGTTGTAACTGCGTCGAGATGGATCGGCCAGTCGTTTTGCCTTTCTCTTTTCTCTCTTTAGAGATGGGCCCACGACAATTACAGGAATCGGCGACTCCTGCAAGCAATATTTGGAGACAGAGGTTGGAAAGAGGCCATGTACGCCGTTAAGATTGCGACCACGGGATCCGACAATGAGGACAGCAGGTTCATAGATTCGAATCTGCGTGAAAATGTTAATATCTCAGCAAAGGAAAGGACAACAAAAGACTCGACCTACCGTATGCTGGATAGTCTCCTGGACCTTGCCTACCGTCAACTCCACGGCCAAGCTGATGGCTTTCTCATCCGGTCTGTTCTTCTCAACAACCTGCTCAAATATCTTTCTCGCCTCCTGATGGTACTTCCCAGCTTCAATTGCGGCATGGCTCGCAATCTGAGAATCCTTGTCTATGACTCTAAGACAAACAATTTCGTCTCCATCCTCCACCAATTCATCCATAAGCCATTCGAGAGCAATGTCAGAGTACTCGTGAGTGTCGACGCCGGCAAGGAACGTTCGGCTTCGACGGGACAATTGGAAGCCTTTATGTTTAAAATTCAAGGTTAAGGAGTAATCGGGCGCATCACGATTATCAAAAGTGTCAAACGAAACCCCTCGTTCGTAGGTACTGAATTCGATTAAGGAATCCGAGTCAGTTTGATTTGCCAATTGAAGCCCGGCCAAAAGGAAAAGAAAACAAATTAATTACCTAGGCGGAGGAGGCGAAGGAGTCCTAGCCGCTTTACGATCCCTCTCCTTTTCCTTTTCCTGGGTATCTGTATTCGTGCGTCGATGCAACCTCCAACTCCCAGTACGAGTTGGCGACCCGGGAGTGGACCTGGAACCACCGAGTCGAAACTGGATGGATTTGCTGCGAGAATGAGAGCGACTGACACCAAGGGAAGAAGGTTTTTTGTCCGCCTGAACAGAACGCGATCTACGGCCGCGTTCGGCACGACGCAAATCACGTTCGTCGGGAAGCGAAGAGGAAATCGAGTCGAACGACAACTTTGGGGAGGTGGTTGCGGAAGGCATTTTGAAGAGGACAAAAGTATAAGCGGCGTGGGAAAAAGGAGTAGCAGGATTAAGAGATATGGATCGAGTCGTCGAGATCCGTATAGAGCAGAGACGCGGTACGGTAGGACACTCTGACCAGGGAACGGAGACGACGTGGGGGTTGAAGAAGAAAAGGCAACGGCAACAGACAAAGACGTTGGAGAATATGTATGTAACCAAGAATCTCAAACAGCTGGTTGATTAAGCAGACACGTATCTAGCTACTTGCCTCGAAGTTGCAGGGGGGATCTGAACAGACAGATAGACAACCCGGGAGAAGCAAATCATGACTTTGATAGGGGAGGAGGCGTGAGGAAACGTGAAGCACAAAAAGTCCAAACAAGAAGCATGTTAAAAGAGGGACAGCAGGGAGAGGATGACTCACAGGCCAAGAGGTGGATTAGTAGTTACAGATACTGCAGAAGAATTATTAGAAAGCGATCCAGGGGAGAGAGAGGAGAGTGCGATGAAGTTGGAGGTTCAAGTTTGATGCCGATTCTATTCCTATACGGAGGTGGAGGAGTTGGAGATGGAGGCGTCGAGGCGTTGAGGTGCGGTGGAAGAAGGTGCAGGTCACATGTCTTGGCATCAACTTCCAACATCACCTCTATGATACTCCGTACTGAGATTGAGTCGGGTATCTGATCTCGATTGAAGTGAAGCTTCAGACTCTTAGCCTTCACTCCCCAAGTTTTACATCATGGCAGTTGGAAAAGAACAGTTACCGTGCCAATGGGCCATCCATCAGTCGGCATCAAGTGCAGCACGGAGTTCGACCGGATGACTCGGCACTGTTACCGGCAATTTTCATGATGAGCATCGGCATATTTGAGAAGAACAATAAATCCTCTATTTGAAGCTAGATCGCTCTGGATCTCATATATACGGAGCATGCCCTATGCGTGACAGCCAGAATGACTTTATTCTGCAGTGATAATTTCAGTGCGCATGGATCATGGACATGGAGCATCATGGCATGATTTGAGGTCGAGCCGAAGGGCGAAGACAAAGACCGTTATGGATTATGGATATATACCAGCCTTATGCATGAAACCAAAAACCGTCATCAGACCACCGATTAATTCAACCGAAAACGGCAAAATCGGCAAATGGCACCGACAGCAAAAAACCCCACCGAAATGTACATATGTTTGATAGGACTGCATCGATCTCGGTCTCTCAATTGTCCCGCAACTTCGATCGTTTCGGCACTCGGAAAGGAAATAACTACAGTAATAATATAAAATTCTTTAACTTTAATCTATCATAATCAAAAGCACGGAGGTGAGGTTCTCGTTAGGCGAGTTCGGCGCGAGATGCATGTACCTTTTCAACGGGGCCTTAAACCTCTGGACTTACGGTGTATCATCTGTACGGAGTATCATAGAGCAGTAATAATAAGTATGTACATGTATACGTAGCGGTGTCATGGACCAGCTCATACTGTCGGCAGTGTCTGAGAATCAGCACCTGCCACCAGATGGTCTCGACCACAATCTTATCCTGCAAACAAACAGGGGGAGGATACATGGAGGATAAACAGAGGCTAACGGCTAACCGCCGTTAATCGCTACACTTACTCTACTCCGTAATCTCCGATCCCCGATCCCCGTACCCCGTATGGTATGGCAGTGAACTTCAAACGTTTGTATGAGTTCATCTCTGATTTATATTAACTACTGTACGGGGGAATCGAACTCGTGTCGTGTCGTGTCGTGTCATGTCATACAAAATTAATCACACGACTCACGACCTCCGACACATTTGACATTTCAGCTCCGCATGTACAGTAGTAGGTAGATAGTATGTATGTACATGTACATGTACATGTGCATGTTCGGAACCCCGAATCTCTTCTTGTTGATGCCTTGTATGACAAGTTAAATGATGTTGTTTTGTTTTACTTTTTAAACGTCCTTCATCAATTAAATGGCTTCGTAAGGTTCCAGCCCGGAGCACGCATATTACCATGTTCGGTATATACGGAGTAAACTTGAGATGTACGGGGTATTACTATCCGGGGCCAAGATCTGCGGGCGCTGCGGTGGTGGGTGGTGAGTGCCGGACCGGAACCCTGTGCCCGTGCCCGTCCGTCCTCCTGACCATCAGCCCGGGTGGCTGACATGGCGCTGATCATCAATTACACTTCCCGAGGACGATCATTGCCGCTAGTTTGATTTGAGAAAAAGGAATCAAAAATTGATGGTCTTAGCTCCAGGACATCCGAAGTGATATCAGTAGGGAATCAAGCAAGTCAAGCAAGCACAATTACATTGTACTGATCATAGACACATGTAGAAAATTTACTGTCTTTAATTTCATCGACTATATACTGGAAGATGCGAAAATGCAATAGAATGGCAAGATCATGAACCTATATATATAGTGTATATATCTCTCTTTTCACTCCAAAATAAATAAATCCCAAACCAAAAAGTAAACCCCAAACAAATCCAAAAATCCAAGAGAGATTTGGGTATCAAGTACAATGTACACGTGCACGCGTAACCCCAAACAGAAACCGAAAGAAATTCAAAAAGCTTCAACAACAGCACTTTGCTCCCGTCGCGGAACGTAATATCGTTGCCCAAATATACCCGGTTGTTTAGAATCCGGCGGCGGCGTCGGCTCTTTGATATCCGTGGACTGACCGCTCTCGAAAGCGTCAAAAGTAAGCTGAGGGGGAGTCGGAGGCAACGCTTCCTCTTCAGACTCCTCATCGGAATCCGAAGCAAGATCGGGCGGACAGTGAGGACAATGCGGTCGGGATGGAGATCGAGTCAGGGAGAGTGACTCAAGATCCTCCAGGTTGTCATCGGGCTCTCCCGTTTCTTGCCCTTCTTCATCTTCTTGGTGTGCTGCCTCTTCGAAATCCGAATCCGTTTCGTCACCCTCGTCGACTTCATGTTCGGTCACGACGGCGACGGGTGAAGGAGCTCGTTGCTGCTGTCGTTGCTGTTGCTGCTGCTGCTGCTGTTGCAGTTGTTCTTCTTCTTGTTGTTGTTTATTATACTGTCGCTGCATCGGAGTAAGACGAGTACAGTTCACGAGAAAATTCTCCACAACATAATCCGAGTATTCTCCATCATCATTGACAACAATGTCATCATCATCCTCATCGCTGACGTCGGAATCGGCATCCGAAATATCCTCCAAGTCCCAGTCATCCTCGGGCTCCTCGATCACGGGATCTTCTGCCCATTGCACACGTCTTGTGGTGGAAACGGTGGTGGATTCGACGGGGGATGCCTTGGTGGCACCGTGCACAGACTGATTGAACCATCGTTCCTTCTCCTGCTCAGCATCGGAGAGTTCCAGCATCAGCGAGTCGAGCAAATTGGCGTGACCGACGAGAAGACGTAGATCGTGGTCCGCCCGGGCAGCTTGGGTGGTGAGCTTCTTCCGGGCGGTATGAGCTAGGTAATAGGTCTGAGCAATAGTCATTTTCTTTTGTTGTCGTCTGCGGGCGAGGAGGTCGAAATGAGGATTAGAGGAGTATTGCGGAGGAGAAGTCGAGAAGAAAGAGGTGCTGGACATGGTGGAGGATTTGACTGATGCCTGTTTGTAAGGCTGTGTTTTCTTGTCCGACTCTTTTTGTCGTGGCGACGATCAATATTGGCCTAATGAAACTTGCCCTAAGTTCGGAGAAACTAGTACTGAATGACAAATAACACTCTTTTTTCTTTTTCTCGGCTTTCTTTTTTCACTTGGCAAGTTTCTCTTCAAACCAGATAAAAATCTTTGTGAAGTCGAAAAATAAAAAGAAAAATCAGCCCGACGGGAAGACAAGATATTTGTATACGGGAAAACCCACCGACCGACTTTTTCTTCCATTTCTAATACGGAGTAATGAATAATGGAAAGCTCTTCTGGATGTCAAATGAGTGCCGAGTTACCGCCGCATATAGAAGATATCAGAATAATAACACCGTAAGTCCGATCCGTCGGTTCATTCCCTTCCTTGACTCACTTCCGAGCGCCGTTGGCCAGATCTTGGCTAATTGCTCATTGGCCCACTTAGTAATCCTTGATTACATGAAACTTCCGGTCCTCGGCGGTTGTGCCCTGTTACCGTATTCGGTTTTTCCTCATACGCATCTCCGAGCAGAACAAACAGCGTAAACATGACTCACAGAGTCAGTCGTACGATTTTACCCTTCGGCTTTTTGGCCAATTAAATTACCGTTAGAGCCTCAATTCATAAATATTTATTCAAGATTATCAATCAAGATTTTACGTCCCGCAATACTCTAAACAAAAATCCTGGTTATGCAAGAT